>BMAU01018476.1:0-75187 GCA_019973935.1 Trichonephila clavipes
TGTTGTGCATACGTTATTTTTAATCAGTAAAAATGTTTAATTCGTATAGGACTATTTCTTTGAAGGAAAGAGAAGCTGATGTAAGTATTAAATACACATATATGTAATATCGATGCAAAACTTTGCTTTTTTGTAGAATAAGAGAAACAGCTGTTGTGTAGTTTAATACAACTGAAAAAAGAGTTACAGAAAGACCACTTACGTACAGACAGAATTATCAAGTAATATTGTTCAATTGTAAATATTTCTTTTTTTGTAATAACATGTAGTACCTCCTCCCCATTTTCAAATTATGTCTATGTAAAATAAGGTGACCAATTTTTTTTTTTTGCGATGAAAAGGAGGACGAAAAATTTAAGAAAAAATTACAACCTAAATATATGAAATGTTTTAAACAAAGATGCTCTGATTAAGCTTACACCTCTTTCAATTTTTTACTTAAACTAGTATTTTTGCATTTATTGACATTTTTTTTATCAATATGTAATTTTCTAATATACCGAAAATTTCGGTGTAGGAAATATCTTTCATTTTGAACTTTGCGGTAACTACTACAGCATATATAAAATGTGTATCAACATTCAACCTTGATTTGTTACTTGCGCAAAAATAATTGCCAATTGAAAAAAACTTTCAACGGCTGCATTAGTTCCATGGCTACACAATGTAAATTCATCAAGAATAACTAAATTTTCTTATGGAATGTGCTCATTTTTGAAATGGTTATATATTTCCACTCATCTTGTATCAATTTCAATGTGCTGACGTTCCCATTGTTCAAATTTATCAGAATTTAAATACTCTTTCAGTCTTCTAATTTCTTCAAACAAACAATTGTCATCAATGTTAATATCGACATTTCTTTGGATAAAAACTCAACAAAATTTTCTATATCTGCCCAATTTACTTTCGATGAAGTAAAAAAAAACACACCATGGAAAACAGTTATTTCTTATGATATTTGTCTCAGACCATTCTTTGACATATTGGAAACATGTTTGGTAAAAATTATGCACCTCTTTGGTAAACTTTTCTGTTATGCTAGGATTTGATTCTTTTAAGTTTGACAGTTTCCCTTTAATTATTAATGGAATACATTTTTCTTCAAATGGTGATCTTTATTGAAGGACAAAATCTTTCAAAATAAGACTAACTTCTGTTCCTGAAATATGTTCGTCATCAATCCTTTGAAATTGTTTTGTGGAAATTAGATGCTGGATTATGTACAAAATACATTAATATCTCCAATAATTCATATAGTATCTGCACATGAGGTTTAAGAATTCAGCCTGGTATCTCTGAATACAGACATTAACGGATTAGTTTTAAAACATTGAAGAGGAGGACAAATAGGGCACTTTTCAAAGGACACCTATGAAAGGAGGACTCCTCCCTAAAGAAGAATCATTGGTCACCTTATATAAAACACATGCAGGTATAACAGTGATAAATGTAAGACCATTCCCAGATAAAAACATTTTTTTTTATTTCCGGTTTGAAATCCCTCTATAAGGAAAATACAGCAAAAGTATATATAGTAAGAGTGTTTTGTTCAGATTAATTTTAAGAAAGTCTTGGGCACAAACCATTTGTTAATAGTTGATATTTGAATTCAGAGGTACGTTCATATTATTGCAATCGTATTGGCGACATTATAAGAAACGTAGTACAAAGTTGACAGTTCGACGTGTACGACACAGACAAATTCAGGGTTGCCAATTTGGCAAGTTATCTGAAACGTTGGTATTGTTGCATTATTATTTAAGTACCAATTCTAGTTCAGTGATTGCAAAATTGTTTTAATTATGTGTAATCTTATAGTATTGTTTATGTTACAAGCATTACAGATCAGGTTGAAGATGAGTTGTGTATTATAGATGTGCTATCATAGATGTAAGTATTCTATTCCTATTATCTAAAATTTGAAGTACCGTAAAATCCGCCGTATAACACACACACATGGTTTGAAGCTGCAATTTTTAAATTTGAGGTATATTTGCCGTATAATGCGTAGCCCCTTTTTTACGAAGGAACCTGAAATGTATGTGTGAAATGCTGTTACGGCTTGAAGTCATTTATTCAAGGTATTAACTCGGACATTTGAAAAAAAAGTGTAATTCTAGAAGAACAACCCTTTAAGTCCATTTAGTATGTCATTTCTTTTAAGTAAAAGGTGTTCTGATATATGTAGAAGTCTATTTTTTTTATTCTCATTCCTTTCTTTATTTTTGAAGCCATTATTGTTATACCCAACTTATAACGCACCTGTAAATTTCGATCTTATTTTTTGTGTTCAAAGTGCACATTATACGCTGGATTTTATGGTATTTTTTTATGAAAATTTTTTTCTCTTGCTTATTTTCCTTGCTTTGACATAAGTTTTTCTCCCTAGTGATGAGCTTTACAAGGGACATTTTTTAGAAAACATTTTTTAGATTTCCACTAAGAAATCCCACTATATGGAAAATTTGGCTGAAGATATCTAGCAGTACATAGTAAGTGTTTTGTTCAGATTAATTTTATAAAGTTTTTTTATGATCCACTTGTTAATCATTGATGATTAAATTCTAATTCAGTGAATGTAAAATTGTTTTAATTATCTGCACTTATGGGAAAATAGAAGAATTTCTCATTCTATATTAATTTATTGTGGTACTTGTCACACATCGGCTTAGTGTGTTTTCATCTTGTAATCTTCTGCCAGGCCAGATTCTAAAACTATTCACAGAGTGTTGCCATATTCTCTTTGGGACCTATGTGTAGTCAGGTTTACCACACACTCTTATAATGTTAATGTTATGAGCATTAAACATTGGTAAAAGCTGACTTGTGTACTATAGATGTGCTATCATAGAGTAAGTATTATATTGCTTTTGTTAGAAATGCGATGCATTTAATTTTTTCTATAAAAAATTTTGCTAGTATTCAATTTAAAGACTTTGATTTCACGAGTTTTTCATGCGATTTACTTTTACTTACTGTAAACTACCACTTTCTGTTGTTTCGGAGTGTTGAAACATTTTGCAATCCTTTGTTTCCCTTGGCGACGTAGGTCAACAAATTTTTTTTGGCAGTTTTTTCTGAAAAAAGTAATTTTATCGAATTTGCTCCAAAAATTTCCTCTCTTGCTTATTTTCTTGATTTGACATTCGTTTTTCTTACTAGTGCTGATCTTTCCAATATATTGTATTAAGATTTAAAAACTCTTATAATTATCTATGTAGAATTTGACAGGGAAAAATAAAATAAGACCATTCCTCAATTAAATTATTTTTTAGACTTGTTAAAAATCCCAATCCATCCAACTCTTTTTTTTTTTTTTTCGTGTTAGATACATTCCTTAGAAAACTGTGCGAAAAAATCATGTAAAAAAAAAATACATGCCACGTATGGTAAACTTGGAGATATGTTCCGTAACTTTGAAAATCATGAAGAAAGAAAATACTCTCCAAAAAATCGTGCAAAAAAAGTAATAATGAAATCTATGTTAAATATTTATTAGACAAAAATAATTTTTATCACAAAAAAGTTAAAATTGTTATACAGTGAAAATTCAGTTAATAAGTACATACAACATACAAAAATTCAAATTGAAATAAGGAATAAAACTATACTAAACACTATTCATGGCTACTTGAACTATACATCGCTATTACAAACTGGATCAGTATTGCCTTTTTAATAGTAAAAAATTATCATCAACACAAATTACGCAGGAAATTTCAATATCGAAATAAAAAGACTAATTTGAATATTACCTTTTAGAACTTAATGGAAATTATTTATTGCATCAAATGAAATGTTCATTTTTAACAAAAAACCAGTATACTGAAAAATGAAATGTTATTTTCAAGTTGAAGTATGACAAAATTAAAAATGTGGTTATAAAATTTTGGTATTCCCCTTAACTCCAGAATACTAAGGAAACTAATCATTAAGTTTGTAAAGTCACTTGCACATGTATGGCCATAAACCGACCATCTTCTGATTATGCGGTCAAAATAAGAAAAAAAAAGGGACAGGTGGAAATTCTCATGCTAGAACAAACTTCTGTATAAAAGTATATTGGTGAGTCGGGTTATTTCAAAATCGTGCAAAAAAAAAAAAGAGTTGGTGTGTATGGAAACTGTCTGAAGGGAGATATAGCAATTTCCACAAATAGTAAGTGTTGTGTTCAGATTAATTTTAAGAAAGTTGTTTTGGATATGAACGGTTTTAGCAAGGTTGATAACTATATTGTAATTCAGTAAGTGTAAAGTTGTTTTAATTATCTGCAATTTTAATGTTAATAAATATTATAAATTACTGGAGAAGCTGATTTGTGAGTACTTTAGATATGCTATTGTAGATGTAAGTATTCTATTTTCTTTGCATTGACAACAGTTTTTCTTTTTTGTGCGGATCTTTCCTTTGGAATATCTTATAGGGTTTAAAAATTCTTATTCTTATAATTATTCATGTTTGAATTTTATAATTTCTATGATTCTGATTTGAAAATTTTGTTTTTATTCTGGTTTTAAAGTAAAAATTTTGGATGTATGTGTTCCTTATTAAAATTAAAAGTTTCATTCATGTTTGAATAGTTCGGGAAAAAAAATTATTGATACATTTAAAAATCCAGATTAAAAAAACCAAATATTTTTTGTTTACCAGATATGCTATTTAAAGTAATGAAAAGAGAAATGTTTATCTTCTGGAATAGATCTAAATATAAAAACTAAAACGTTTCACAAGCATTTTCATTAATTATATAGCTGTAATAAATTTTCCTTTAAATTATAATCTAATTAATTAATTTATAATTTAATGAAAATAAATGTTTAATTTATTTTCATTATCAGCTTAACAATAAATAAACTGAGACTTCTACTAACAGAATCTTACATTTAAAGAGCCAATTATTTCAAGAAAAACATTACACTGACGATCAAGCAGGTATTCCTGTAGAGCAGAGGTCTTCAAACTTTGTTAACTCTTGGTACCCTTGAAATTGTAAGATGTTTCCATAGAATTCCAACAACAACAACAAAAAAAAAAAAACAAAACCTTTGACTAATATCTGAAAATAATATTTAAAGTAGATTAACATGATGCAGGTACTAAAGTAAAAACAATTTAAGATACTGTATTTTTCATTAAAAATTTTTTATCACATCAATGTAATTTACTCATTAATAACATTAATTTGTGCTCGAGGTATCATGTATCCTTGACTTATATACTAACTAGGATATGTGTTGGTGTTTTTTTATACAAGCTGTCGAAGTCTAGGTCTATTGAAGCTATCTGCAGTCGTATTTCATATTCTGCTTTAAGTTGTTTCTATATTTTGTTTTTGTTGTCACATACATTGATAGCTATTTTTAACTTAAATACATTGTTCAGAGTGGCTTTGAAATGTTCACTACTGAGTAAGAGAAACTTCTGTGTATTCTGTAAATTTGCATCTTAAAATTAAAGAGCTGTTCCTACTCTTAAATTTAGATTTTATGTTGAACTTTTGATATGTCGATTAATTCCTTCTTTGCCAAGCCTTCTGATTAATCTATTTATGCTTGATTTTCTCCTTTGGAAAATATGGTAATTGTTTTAGGTGGTTGTACTATAAATAAAGTAAACAGAGTTGAATGTGTGTGTGTGTGTGGACGGAACTTACCTTTTAATGACTTAGAAGTGAGGTTACACATGATTGTTGTTTATACAATGACTGTACAGGGTGTTGCCAATATAGAAAACAAAATTAAATGATGCCAGATTGCATAAGAATAATATTACAGTGGTTTTTTTTGAAAATGCTTTCTTGGAGCAGACGTCAAACACATGCCCATGGGCCACATGTGGCTCGCCAATACATAAGTAGCAGGCCGCCAAGACTTTTTAAAAAAATTTTTAAACATTTGAAGTTTTTCCATTTTGACATTCATTTGATGTCAACTTTTAAAAAAATTTAGTTACCTATATTCTCTTGTTTTAAAAGAAATCCCATTTGATAACAGAATGAAGTTTTAAATTAAGTTACTTTTAATATAAAAACTTGTTTAGTTTTAGTATTATAAATTTTAATTAAATTTTTTAATGTTTTTATGCATATTATTCACTATAGTAGAAACAATATTCAATTTCTCTTCCTTTATTTTTCCTTGGAGTGTTTTTTTTTTAAGTTTAAAAATCACAAGGCGATCAAGTTGGAGTGTAATGTTTGTGAATGAAAGTGGACTTTGTTTTTTTATTCATGTTAGTCTAAATATTTATTAAATAAAAATATATTCCCACTTCAAGAACAATGTTTAAGAAAATAGAATAATATTGAAGTGAAACACTAACTTTGAAGAAAAATAGGAATTGTAATATTTTTGTGTCCAAAACGAATACAATGTTATGCCTCATATAAAAAAACTTATTTCAGTTAATCCTAAAAGACATTGTGATATAAATGATAGGCAAACTATGACCAATTCATCAAAAACTATGTCCAAAACTACCTGAAGGCAAAATGTAGAAATGGAAATCAATGCTTCAAAAACAACAGAGTATTCACTAAATTTCTTGAAAACAAAATGTCGCTTTAACATTTAATTATATTTTGTCACATTTATAATCGCATACAGATCGAGACAATTTACTGAAGGGAAATTTGTTGTGACTGCTTAATTAAATGGCAGATGTATTATGTCCATTACAAATAAAAAAATATTTAAAAGTGGAAGTTTAAGTTGAAATACTGTAGTCAACAGAATTGATAACATAGCCGAAAATTTGAAAAAATTACATTAGGGCTACAGCCCAATATTTAAAGCTGGGATTATTAAAGGAGTTGTTGCAATAAAAAAACATGTAAATGGTAAGAGTTTTTATTCATGGAGAAGAGTATCATGATCCAAAGTTTTAAATATCGGATTTTTTGTTTTAAAAAAGTAGCCACTAAAATTGTAAATTATGTACAAGAAGAAAGGCCTAATTATCCTCAATTTGCTTCATTTCTAGAAGATTTAGATTGTGAATACATCAATCTATCTTATTATGCAGAAGTTCAATAGCTTTTGTATTCTATAGTGTTAAATCGATTCTTCAAATTGCTGGGTGAAAGAACAATTTGCTTAAAAACAAAAAGTTACGAATGTGCTGAATTAAAAGATGGGCTATTGATAAAGAACCTGGCTTTCTAAGATTATATTACGTCATTTTAATCTTATAAGCTTGAAGGCAAAAATCATGTTTTTACAGCACTATTTAATAATGCTAATGCTTTCAAATTAAGATTATTACCTTGCAACAACAAATAGAAAAAGAAAATTTGTTTAACTTTAAAAGCTGTCAATATATATCTATAGATTACATCACCTAAATTAAAATTTACAAACTATGCTTAGCAAGTTAAGCTGTTAGAAGCAGAATTCAATAAAATATTTCCTAATTTTAAAAGCTATAAATTATACAATTTCGCATTTTTACTTAACTTGTATGAATTTGAATTTCATATTTTTATACATACACCAAAATTCAAAATTAAGAGAATTTGCAAATTTGGTCGATTATCTCTAACTTCTGGACAGATTTTAATGAAATTTGGTATGTACATAAGTTTAAATGATGCAAAAAAAAAAAACACACCATTCAGCAAATTATAACACAAGCACATGATCGTGCATAACACTCAATGGAGTTGGAAAGTATGAAACAGTGTTTGTGCAGAATAGAACAAGAAAAACCTGGTTAATAAGGTGTATTGTCCCTTCCTACAGATATACAGACCTCGTACCTTGATTTTATACTGGAAGTATGGTAAATTTTGAGTTTCCTTAGTAATTGGTCCCACTCGTTCAGCAACGCTGTTCTCAGGCCTAGGATGGCTCCCAGAGAGGGTTCAGAGTTACAGTTGCCCTCCCCTGAGTGGCCCATGCATACTTTGTAGGGATCAAGTCTGGAGATCTTACTGGCCAATCCAATTGAGGAATATCTTCTTTTTCCAGAAATTCGTTGACCATATAAGCTCTGGGTGGCCTAGTGTTGTCATCCATTGAAATGAAATCAGCTCCAACTGCACCCATAAAGAGTCAAACATAGGACTCCAAGACCTCATCCCTACATCTCACAGCAGTTACGGTGCCTCTTTCAAAGACAGGAAGATGAATGCAGCCATTCAACTTTATGCCTGCGCAGATCATCAAACCTTCACTGCCTTTTTGGTCGATTTCTCAGACATAGGAGGGCAGGTTGGAGATTCCTGGTTCTCTACAAATAAGAGTACAGCTAGAATCACTAATTAGGCAGAACCGGGACTCATCAGTTAAGAGAAAGATTGCTCATTGATCCGTGCTTCAAACTCTATGATCCCTGCACCATTTTAAACTGGCTTTGCTGTTTGCAGAACTGAAAGGAACTTAAACAGGTCATCTGACTGCCGTTTAGCAGATCCTCGGTAGTAGTGGAGCATAAAAACTTTTTAATTAATTTTAATTTGGAGTAACTCCTTTCTCCACTTGCCACATTTATTGGGAGAGTAAGCAATATTGTTAAAACTATACCGAGATTTGGAGCAAAATCCAGTTTCGATCTGAATTTTAAAATCTCGATTGGACTTTTTTTTTATTTAGCAAAGCCAAACCGCTACTATCTCATCTGCCAGGTCCAGCACGTTTATATCTGGTGAATTCCCATCAGTCATAACACTGTATCTAGATCTTTACAATACTAAAGTTCATCATATTTTGAGGAGTATATTTTAAATCACAAATATTGTAGAAAAATTGAAATAATTGCTGTGGGTACTGATCAAATCAAACCTGGATTCAAGTGCATTGATAGCTTTATCTAATGTGAAAAAATAAAACTCTGCCTTATATTTCAAAGTAGGATCGTCTGTCGGATCACCTTGTGCTTCATAGTCGAAATTAACAATCTTTCTTCGAATGCTATGGCACGTTAAATTTGTCGAGAGCTGAAACGTCCTCCCGCTGGTGTGGTAGTTAGGAGAAGGGGATCGAACTCTATGACGTGGCTTGGGGAGCTCAAAATTAGCCAGTATGTCAGTTTCGTTGGCGAGTTCTTAAGCATCGCAAAGCATTTCATTAAAGGCTGTGTCCGATCTAAGATCCTTGAAAAAATCTTTACAACTTTTCAAGAGCTCCATAGCAGATGGTAAATCATAATCTTTTATCTGCAAGAGCTTACTTATAGGATTGATACAATTTAAGATTTTGTACCAAATTACAATGCAGCATAAGAGCTTAAATCAGGGGTACTCAACTTTTGTTACCACCGGGCTGCAAGAACATGATGGTTATTTCACGCGGGCCGCATACACATGACAGTTATTTCATGCTGGCTGCAACATGCGGATAATAGAAAAGACACACTATAAGACCAAAGCTACTTTGACAAAATTTGTAAAACTAATTTTTTTGGCTTTTATGTTAATACTATATTAACTTTTCTATCAAAACTATCTTCTCTATCTAGTTCTATCTACATTTATTTTTATTACTTTTTTATAGTTATGCGATAATTTCTATTTACTTTTATCAATCTCTTACTTACATTCTACTATTAAAAAAACAGATTACAAAATTGATATATTTAATTGCTTGATTAAAAGAATTCCTTGCTTAATTTTTAGCACATTGTTCTCTAACATTGAATTTCTTAGTGCAATGGGCCATGACCGGGCCACTCAGAAAAGACTGGCGGGCCGCATGTTGAGTATCACTAGCTTAAATTGTTTGACACACCTTAATAGTACAGAAGCCTTTATAGAGTTGTCAATCTCCGAATTATTACAAACAGCAAGTAAAGCATCGTATATCCCTCCTAACTGATACCTTAGTGGTTTTAATGCATCTATTCGGCTTTCCCAGCGATTTTGTTTCAAATCACGTATCTACTTTATAAATTGTGTTCATCATATTTTTATTTCTGTGGTGCACATTTTGCTTTCACTTTAATTAAATAGTTTTATACTAGGAACAAGCGAAAAAAATAGTACCTATATTCTTTCACATTAATTATAGTTCTGTAAGAATAAAACTTTAATTAAATCCTTTTTCTGTTGCTTTTTATTTCTGTCATAATTTTGACATCCTTTTGTTGCCTTTTTTAAATATTGCTATAGATTGGAACCTATTATTACTAGATTTTTTTTTTTCTTAAATATACTTACTAACGCTTTTAAACTTTTTCACAATCACGAAAAATACATTTTAAAGGATTTTTGAGAAATATAATAGTATAATGAAACTGAGAGAGTAAATAAAAACTATTGCAAACTGAAACTGACTTTTTAGTTTTTAGTGCACCATTGTTCTACGGAACACTGATTAAGAGCCTCTCGTTTATGTATTGGATGAGTGATTATGTTCTGAAACTTTTTTGATATATTGAAATAGGAATTCCAAGTATTTTATATTTGTATTCGTTGCAATTAAACAATTCAGATTTAAAGCTTTTATGTATTAATCCCAAAGAAAACATATTTTAATAAGATTGAAACTTAATTTTAAAAATGCTTTGGAAGTTATTTAGGCTTAAAGTCATTGTTTGCTTTTTAGGGCTGCTAATTCTGTTATTTTGATGTCTATATATTCAAATTATCTATTTAATAATTATCTTTTGAAATTTAAAATTCACACCTGAAATTTTACAATTTATCTAAAGGATGTTTTTGCATTAAATGTTTGTATTTTTTAAAAATATTTGTATTTTTTTTGGTTTAAAATCTTCGTCTTTTAAATATTTTCTTAAAATTTCTTCATATATTAACTCAATTTTTAAATTTTTCGAAATATGCATTTTGAGGAACTTTATTAGTAGCATACAGAATATTTTAAATATATTATACATTTTTATGTATTTTTATAATTAATTATACACATAATTATATGTGATTAATTATATACGTAATATATATAATTAAACTTATTATTAAATATATACATGATTAATTATATACATAATATATATAATTACTCACATAATTATTAGACTGCATTAAATATTCCTTCAAATTGTCCGTGTAAAGCAGAGGTTCCCAAACTTTTTTGTCTCTTAGACCCTTTGCCATGTTTTTCAGTTTGGGGTAGACCCTTGCATAATTAATATTGAATTTTTGCAAATTTATCAACTTAAATGTTTTTTTGATAGCTACTACTAGTACTTTAAAAGAATTCAATTTATAACTAATGAAGCATAGAGTTAAAGTTTAAAAAGCATATTTTAATTTAATTAAATTAAACGTTAATTAATGTAAAATAACTGTTAAATAAAATAACCAAACAACACACAATTGATTTTAATGAGAAGGATGAATCTGGAGCTACAATAACTAATTTTCTACATTTAGTATCAATCTTGTCAGGTTAAACCTTGAATCTCCTCTGTTAGTAGTGTCCATTTTATTTTTTTATTTTTGGTTTGGAGATTGGCAATTGTGGTGAAACTCCTTATTAGGAAAATAGTTAAAAATTTCCTCACGATATTCCATAATTTGAGACAAATAACAGGTTTGTCTTTTTAAAGCCAAAATTACTGTCATCCGTTTCTTAACTTTAAAATCTTCATTGGTGCATATCACGATCAGTTCCTGTTGTCATGTGTGACATTGTTTTCAGTATGACAGTATAAATTCATTACCTACTGTGGTATTACCATAGTCAAAGCATTTTCAAATCTGGTTTCAAAATCTGAATAAAAGGCAGTTAAATGTTGAACGTAGGTTAAAACGTGCTGACAGATTGTCTGGGTTAATTTGAGAAAATTCCAGACCTCCAGTATTATACTCTTTAAATTAATTCTGGAAAGAAACGCTGAAATGGTTCCTGTTTTTAAAAAAAATTATGCTATCACCTTGTACCGTCAAATTAACCTCATTAAATTTAGTAAATAAATCTGCTAAATAAGTAAAAAATTTGGTTTCCACGTAATTAAATTATCTTTTAAAATTAAAGTCATGATCTAGTTTAATGAGAGTTAATATCACAGACCCCCTACCTACACCTTATTGACCCCCAAATTGTTTTTTGCTGACTTGAACCCCTTGGAGGTTATCATAGACCACTTTGGGAATAACTGGTGTAAAAGATCTTTATTAAAAAGGTATCGTTCAAATTCCTCATAAAATGGCAATAACACGCAAAAAAATTGCTGAAGTTTTTAAAATTTATTCTTACAAAATAATGGCTATCTTAACAGTCTTAGAATAGATTAGAAAAGTTATATGTTTGTTTCACTTGTTATATTCAATAAAAAGAAAAAAGTGTCTATATAAGTAAAATTTTTTTCCTTTGAAAATTCTTTTAACAGTTTGACGCAATATGAATTAAATATTTAGCAATTATATACTTGTTCATTTATTACTAAACAAAATTATCACAATATGTTACCATTACAAAACAAAATCATCATAATAAATATAACTACGTTGTATTTTAAGTTCAAGCTATTGCTGTTGGGATTCTTTTTATATGGTAAATAATTAATGAGTGTACTCAAAATTTCATTAATGTTTTACATTTTTAATGACCTACTATCGTCTTTTATAAGCGACTACAGAAGTTATTTTTATACGAGAGGCAAATAATATTTTTTCATTTGAATAACAATGTCAATCGAAAATGTTTTAAGACGATTACGGTACATTCAATCTACGAAAACACACATACTTGAAAATGTTAATCAACATAGAAATATTGTACAAAACTGATGACATTTATTTGTATGTATATAAAATAAATAAATAAAATAGAAAAAATCACAAATGCAGTAAAATATTTTTCTCTTTTCACTTTATCTTACGCAAAGATTAAAATTCATGGGTATTAAAAATCTAAAAGAGAATTTGAAAATGAAAATATAATTACCTTTTTTGTTGTCAGACTGTTTTCTCTGCATAAGCACAGAAAGCTAAAAGAATTAGTTCGGAAGTCAAACTGACACGAGACTAATCTCTGCCAAAATCTATCTCTTTCAATAGTACCCGAATTCACACATATAAAGCACCAAGAGTTGTACCAAATTAGTTGAAAGAGAAGGAACCGGATGCCGAAATTCTTCTTTGTCGCCTCCTCCCCCTTCCCCCCATTGGACCAGCATTCGGAAATATGGCTTTAAATACTAATGAATACTCATTAAAAAAATATTAAAAACTCTAGGACTCCATAGAAAATGTGAATATTTTGCATACATATTTTTAATTTTTTTCTTCAAATTTTTATTTTGACTCTTAGAACCCCTGGGTAATTTTGGTTTATTTTCTTCATAAACTAGTTAATTTTACGGCTAATCTGCCCCCTCCTTAGGTTGCCAAAAAAGTTCCGAAGGTTGTTAGAAAAAGCTTGCAGGTTAAACAAAAAGCACTACCAATACTAGTTGAATAACCGAACCAAAACCTTTCCAGCACTTGGCCATTTTTAAGATTTTAATTAAATGATTATTCGAAAAGGGTTTATTTTGTTCTTTGTATTCTCTTACCAAAACAGAACATATATGAAGAGTGTTTTTTTTCCAGGTATAGAAGTTTAAGTTGGCATTACTTTCCAAGATGGCGACCGATTTAACAGCTGTCAAGTGATTTATTCTCAGTTTGGTTTGGCAATTCATCAAAACGATCATCAAGCAAAGCGTAGATTCGTCGAATGGGCCCAAAACGAGATTGCCGTTGTTCCCGATTTTCATAAGCGAATTTTGTTTAGCGATGAAGCCCACTTCTGGTTGAATGACTACGTCAACAAACAAAACTGCCGCATTTGGAGTGAAGCTAATCCACAAGGGTATGTCGAAACACCGTTACATCCAGAAAAACTGACTGTTTGGTGCGCTTTATGGGCTGGTGGAATCCTTCTTCAAAAACGATGAAGGCCACAACGTTACAGTCAATGGTGATCGGTATAGAGCCATGATTACTAACTTTTTCATTCCTGAATTGAACAATCATGATGTCCAGGAGCTGTGGTTCCAACAAGACGGCGCAACATGTCACACAGCTCGTGCCACAATCGATTTATTGAAAGACACGTTTGGTGACCGCCTGATTTCACGTTTTGGACCTGTGAATTGGACTCCAAGATCTTGTGATTTAACACTGCTAGACTATTTTCTGTGGGGCTATGTAAAGTCATTGGTCTATGCGGATAAGCCACAAACGCTTGACCATTTGGAAGACAACATTCGCCGTGTTATTGCCGATATACGGCCACAAATGTTGGAAAAAGTCATCGAAAATTGGACGTCCAGATTGGACTACATCCGAGCCAGCCGTGGCAGTCCTATGCCAGAAATCATATTTAAAATGTAATGCCACAAGATTATCTTTCGAATAAAAAAAATTCATGTTAATCGAATAATACGTCGTTGTTTTATTGCAATTTAAAGTTCTATACCTCTAAAAAAACACCCTTTTAGTTTCGATCTTTATTTTGAAAATAACTCATTTCATGTGAAAGAATATAATGGATTTAGGCAACGAACCCTCCTCAACGTATATTTCTGAAACTGAAACCCAACATTTTCTAAATCCTTTTTGGTTGGGGCATTACAGATGTTCTCTGGCTGAACAATTATCTTTTTCAGATGGCTGCTGGTCATTGAAATCTTACATATTTTCATCATTAATATTTGCTTGTTGTGTTTCTCTCCGTTTTCTTTGGCCAAGTTCCTTTCCCTTTCGCTTGTCAACACAAGAAAGACTGAAATTTAGTGTATACCTATATTGCCTAAAAGCAGTTAAAATGACTGCATTGTGAAAAAATAACTAATGTGTAAAAAAACTTGTTTAAAATTAATTTTTAATATTTTTATATTATTTACAGTCATATAACAAGTTATTAGTAAATATTAACAATAAAAAAAATTTACTTCACTTGGGAAAAAAGTGTATTCTAAAAAAGTCTAAGAGAAGTTGTGTCATTATATACATAATTGTTTTTCTATTTGAAATCAAAAAGCTATCAAAATGACTTCCTTGGGCAATCTATTGTTAAATGTTTCTGTGTTTGTTATATTCTTGTTACTTTGTTCCATATTGTAAAAAAAGTTGAATTTTTGACACATTTAATTTTTTCTTTTGCTCGATTTAACAATAATTTTCGTTTTTCCACTACACTTTTATATTTTCTGCTTAGTATGTTTATATTGTTAATTAAGTACTTGATTTTTCTGAAATTCAGTTTAGAAGTTTAGGTAATAAAATTACGATAACGCAACCGACTGTGCTTAATAAACAAAAAATATTCTAAAAAATTTTTACAAAACCATATAGTATATTTCTGAGATAATTGAAAAAAGTACCTAGAGTTAATTTTAAAAAATAAAAATCTTTTTCTATACTTAAACATAAAACGCTGATTATTATTTATTGGTCCATCAGTTTAAAGTGGATTTCATAAAAGTAAACTTAAGAATTATCTGCCCTACTTTAAATAAATATTGTTTTTCCATTGTCATCCCTTATTTGCTGCTGCTGCCTATACTTAAAAAACTGCCTTATTACGAAAATCAAGACTATTTTTACATTTATCTATTATTTTACATTTATCCAACGTTCACGGTGAATCTCCATAACCCACAAAAATGATTGTTATTTTTTTCCATCCTATAGAAGAAATTAGGTTACTCATCACAAATTTTAAGACAACATACATATTTATAAGAAATCCTGATGTTTTCAATCTTTGAAAATACAGAAAATACTTAATTATAACTTCGATATCTTCCTACTTAAATAATTTAGAAATTTGTATTGGTACTTGAGGTTTGTCCCCCATATACGGACAGGAACTCCGTAAATTACATGCCACTTGCCACACTAAAGCCCCTCCCCCTTCTGCTTTTGTTCAAAACTAAAGATAAGGAGAGCTTCTGCATTCTTCTCGATTGGTGGGGTTCCAGTTTGACTTATACATTGAATAAACAGGTACATAAATATGTTTTAATTGCTCTGAAAAAATAAAAATTTGATATGGTATTTTATTTTTGAGTTTTATTCTTTTACTGGTTTATTATTTTATTACTATTTTGTTGTTAGCATCTTTTTCTGTTTATCTTCAACAGAGAAAGGACCCCCTAGAAACCGGAGGCCCTGGGCTGCAGCCCATATGTAGATCCGGCCTTGGGGGAGGGGGGTGCAGGATAAAAAATATCATTAATTATATTATTTAAGAATTTGGCAAATCTCAGATTTGCATTTTATTTTTTGAGCTTGCCATTTTAATGAATTGTTAGGCTTAGAATGGTGACAAGCAGAGAAAAATGAAATGAAGCACATGATTGCAAATTTGGTGAGTATCTCTTAAACACGTTGACAGGGTTACAATAGAGCATAAGTACCCTTTATATATTGTATATTTTAAATGCCTTTAATGAGTTACTATTTATTGGCTTTCAGCAAAATTAATAAATTTATATTTGCTTGAATTGTTGTTGAATTTTCAGTTGTATGGGCACCAGAAAGCTACTTCTCACTTTAAATACTAGCTGAAGGATATGTTGCGTTAATGTTCAATCAGGATGCAGTCGGATTAAACTTAACAACTTTAACTTTATTATAGACACATGTTCTAAATCATCTGCGAGTGTTGAGAGAGAGAGAGATTACCCATGAGCACAACGTATATATACTGCAACCCTAGCGGAGAAAACTAGTACTATTCTAGATGTACACTTCATTGTAAGGTGCTACCATCTAGTGAGCTAAAATATAGGATATGCTACAATAGTATCCCCCCCAGTGATGGAGAGAATCGAAAGAACGATATATGACATGCTCATGAGCAAACAATCTCAAATACAATTATTTGAAATATGCTTGAAAATTACATTGAAAAGGAAATTATATATACATATGCTTGAAATTACGTTGTAAGAAAATATAATATGCATACAGATATTTGAGATTACATTACATAAATATACATAATATGAAAAGGTATGAAAATCATAAGATATGAAAAGTCAAACAAATTTCCTTAGAAAAATATATATATGTCCATCTGGTACTTGAATAGTTTATTTAATTTCAGTTATTAGTCTCTGAGGAAATCTTACCCGTCTACCTGATTTGGTAGTTTGCATGTTTGTTGTCACTGGATGGCGATGTGATGATTCTGCACTAATGATAGGATCAGTTATGGTATCGGGCAAATCCTTGAACACAAATGCTGGTTTAACTCTATCAAGTGACACACAACTTTTCTTTCCATTTATATTAATGGTTATATGTTTGTCATTCCTTGATAGGACTTCGTGTGGCCCTGTGTAAGGCTGAGACAATGATGGGGAAACTTTGTCAACACGGAGGAACACATGAGAACAGTCATCCAATTTAGGGTGCACAAAAATTTTTGAAAATCCATGAGTGGATGTTGACAAGGGTTTTAAATGATTCATTTGGTTTCTCAACTGTTGCACAAATCCGTAGTCTAGTGGCATTGAAGATGTGTCAGTGCATATCTCGGCTGGTAATCTGAGGGAAACACCATACACTAATTCTGCACTTGAAGCATTGATGTCGGGTTTCACAGCTACTCGCAAGCCAAGAAGAACTGCAGGTAGGGTCTCAGTCCACTTGATATTCTCATGAGCCATTAAGGCGCTCTTTAGCACTCTATGTAAACGTTCCACTAAACCGTTTGCTTGTGGGTGGTATGATGTGGTCCTGATGCGGTTTGTGCCCAGGAATTTCGTTAATTCTTTGAAAAGAGCAGCTTCAAATTGTCGGCCTTGGTCAGTCGTTAAGTAAACTGGGCAACCAAATCTAGAGATCCAAGTGTCAAAAATGGCACGAGAAACTGTTTCTGCAGTAATGTTCTCTATGGCTACTGCTTCTGGCCACCTAGTGAATCGATCGACAATTGTTAAGCAAAAAGATTTTCCTTCTGATGATGGTAAAGGACCTATCAAATCCACATGAATGTGTGAAAATCTTGCATCAGGTAAGGCGAAAGTGCCCAGAGGTGTCTTCGTGTGTCTGTGCACTTTTGAACGTTGACAAGCAATACAATTCTGGACCCAATCTTTCACTGTTTTCCGCATGTTTGGCAAAACATATCTGGATGCGATGAGTTGGAAAGATGCTGCAACACCAGGGTGAGCTAAGTTGTGAAAATGCTCAAATATGGTCCTACGAAAATTATGTGGTACAAATGGTCTGGGAGAGCCAGTGGAAGTATCACAGATAAGTTCAGTGGCTGATACTGGAGATGGCACACGTTTAAAGACAAAGGAAGATTTCTCGTCATTTTGGAAACTTTGTAATTCGTTGTCTTCTAGTTGAGCCTTTGAAAGTGCCTCGAAATCTAAAAATGAATTGGATATTTGATTCAATTCAATTCTTGAAAGTGCATCAGCGACTGCGTTGCGGGTACCATTTATATGACGAACATCGGTACTGAATTGAGATATGAAATCTAGATGTCGCCATTGCCGTGGACTGCACTTGTCAGGATTTTGCATAAAGGCATACATGAGAGGTTTCTGGTCTGTGTAGATTATGAAGTCTCTTCCTTCGAGCATGTGACGAAAACGTTTGACCGAAATATATATTGCCAGGAGTTCTCTGTCATATGTGGACCATTTCTGCTGACTTTTCGAGAGTTTCACTGACAAAAAGGCAACAGGTTCCCAACTGTTTTGGCAAAGTTGCATAAGAGAACCACCTACGGCTTTGTCACTCGCATCAGTCCAAAGGCTTAATTTTGCACCTGGAATGGGATGTCGAAGAAGAGTTGCGTCAGCTAAAGCGTTTTTGGCATCATTAAATGCCTGCTCTGCCTCCTCAGTCCATTGAATTGAGTCACGCAAATTTTTACAGGAAACTTTTTAGACTTTTTAAAATTTTTAATTCCTTCCAAAAATTTATTTAGTGGGCTAATAAATGAGCAGCTTTGGGAACAAAGCGTCGATAAAAATTAAATAACCCGAGGAAACGTCTTAATTGCGTGAGTGTAGTAGGTTGAGGAAAATTTAAAATGCAATCGACGCGATCCGACAAGGGTTCTATTCCTGATTCAGATACTTTAAAGCCTAAGAATTTTATTGAAGTTACACCGAAAATGCATTTAGAGGGCTTTAAAGATAGTCCATATTGTTGTAAGCGTGTGAATAAAATTTGTAAATGTTGTAAATGTTCTTCGGGTGAAGAAGACGCGACCAGAATGTCATCTACAAAAGCGAACACAAATGGAAGATTTCGCAAGACTTCATCTATGAATCGTTGAAATGTAGCAGCGGCATTGCAAAGACCAAACTGCATCCGAGTGCTTTCAAATAACCCAAAAGGTGTGATGATTGCACTTTTATGTACATCATCTGGGTTAATTGGAATTTGATGATATGCCTTCACGAGATCAATGTGAGAATAAATTTTTGTACCGTGAAGATTAGAAGTAAAATCTAAAATATTGGGAACGCTATAATTATCTTTAATAGTTTGAGCATTGAGTGCACGGTAATCGCCGACTGGTCTCCACTCTGTGCTGTCTATTTTAGGAACCATATGTAAAGGTGAGGCATAATTACTTTTGGAAGGTCGCATATGACCTAGAGTAATCATGTTCTCAAATTCCGCTTTTGCGATGCGGAGACGATCGGGAGCGAGGCGGCGAGCTTTAGCTGTTACAGGTCGACTATTTGTTTCGATGTAATGTACTACGGAATGTTTAATTTCTTGATCAGGCCGGGGAGGTTTTGTGATGTCAGGAAATTTTCTTAAAAGTTCATGATAAACACTATCTCCTGACACAGTTTTAATTGAATGAATTCTACTATTGCCTAAAATACAATGACATTTAATATTTGTCTCCGAGTCTAACAATGCTTGCTTACTTATATCCGGTACTAAACGGAAGTTGTACAAGAAATCAGCACCGATAATTGGGGTTGAAACGTTACCAACTAAAAATGTCCATTGGAAAATTCTCCTTAAGCCTAAATCCAAAGAAAGTGTTTGAGTTGTGTATACGTGTATGGGTGATGTATTGGCGGCAGAAAGTGTCATTTGTGAATTATTTTGCCTTTGTGTTTTTGTTGCTGGAATTATGGACACATCAGATCCCGTGTCAATTAAAAATGTGACATTAGTACGTCTATCTCGAATAAAAAGGCGACGAGAATTTCTTGGCAAGGCAGTAGTCGCCATTATACCTAACCGGACTCGTTTTTTGAGAATTTACATGGAGGGTGACATTTTGAGCTGCTGAGCCAAATTTGTAATGGTACCAGCACTGCTCGTATGTTTTTGATTTAGAGCGATTACGTTTATGAAATGGGAGATTACGATTACGACTACGACTTCTGCTACGCGAAATTTCATCAATGCGCAAATTTAATTTTTTATTTCTTCAAGTACATGGCTTTCAATGGAATTTTTGTCTGAGGAAACGGAACAGGCACTTACCGCAATTGGCGTCACCTCCATGACTCGATCGGCTACTTCGGCAGCTTTCTCCAATGTCAGCGGGCTTATAGCTGCAAGAATGGATTGTACACGAGTGGGCAGATGCTGCTGAAAAAGTTCAAGCATGAGGTCATCCGGAACGCTATGAGATTCCGCGCGCCTCCTCATGACGCGCAATAGTTCGCTGGGACGTCTATCTCCGAGTTCTCCGATGAGTAATTTCCTGATTTCTTGATGGGATGATTCACCGCTTCTTTTTATTAGCTCCGTTCTCGCTTTTTCGTAAGGCTCCACAGGGTCGGGATTCATAATGACGTCACGAATGATCGTTGCGGCTTCCGGTGGTAAATGTGCGATGATGTAATTAAATTTTGTTTTGCTGTCTGTTATTGCTTTCGGACATCCAAGTTGGAATGTGCTATCGCACATTGTGAACCAGAGAGCAGGATCGTGAAAGTTATATGCCGGTATCTTGACGGCGCCTACGTCATTCATTTTGAAGCTTACACGTGGTTACCAGTTCTTTCGCAATATTTAGCTATTTCGTGAAAATTTTAAAAATAAAGCATTATTTTAATGCCATAATATCTTATTCATGCAGGTCACCATTGAAGGCTATGTTGCGTTAATGTTCAATCAGGATGCAGTCGGATAAAACTTAACAACTTTAACTTTATTATAGACACATGTTCTAAATCATCTGCGAGTGTTGAGAGAGAGAGATTACCCATGAGCACAACGTATATATACTGCAACCCTAGCGGAGAAAACTAGTACTATTCTAGATGTACACTTCATTGTAAGGTGCTACCATCTAGTGAGCTAAAATATAGGATATGCTACATAGCTATGCATTTTGATTTTGGACAAATATATTTTTCAATACTGGATATAATTTCGGAAATTCTTGTGTTTAGAAAAAGGAATAAACCTCTGCTTTCAAGGGACAAAAACTAAATTATATGAAGTGATTTTGGAAGCATTTGAAGTGTAATGTTATTTTTTAAAATGTTCATTTAAGTTGAATAAAACAATGTTAGAAGAGAATAAAAAGTTAATTTTTTTGGTAAATAAAAATTGTTCAAAATGGTAAATGCCTTTTAATATATTTTTTTTTTTAACAGAAATCAAAGAAAAGTGAGAATGAAAAAGCTGAAGGTGTGACAGAAGGAGAATCAAAAATGGTTCATACAGTAAAGTCTCGGATGTGTGTACGAGAGATCCCAAGAGCTAATTTATCTCCAAGAGACAAACATCAGCAGATAATCAAGGACATTACTCTTTTATGGCATTGGGCTAAACTCTGTGATGTACTAATGATTGTAAAACATTTGAAAAATATGTATATTCAGAAAGTTTTCCTTTGATTTCTACTTTCCAAAGGTTTTTCATTTAAGAATTAAAATTTTATGTTACTCTTTTTGAATTGCAATAACATTCCGAGGGAAAATATAATTGGAAAAGGTTAAATAATTTTTTGAAAATGTGTTGAAATTTGACGTTTCTTTGTTATAATTGTTTGTATTTTTTATAATTTATCAGAGCGCTCAAGACTTTTTTAAAATGCATGGTAAACTTATGACTTCTTTTTTTAAATTCTTGAAACCAGTCTGTATGTAGAATATCATAGTTAATATGTAATTTCTTATTAATGTCAAGAATTATCCTTATGTGAAAATTCCCCCCTCCCTTACTTTACAAATCCCACAATTGCTTGTTTTTTCATGATGTAATTTTCTTAATTTTTTTTCTTACCTATATGCCGTGTTATGTATCATTCTGCACAAATTTATGAAATAGTTAAGTTTCTGAGAAATCCATAATTTTTTGCGTGTGAAGATTATTCTGGGCACGACTTTATAATATGATTGGTCAATCTTTTATAATATTTGTGTTCTCTCTGAAAATACATGTTAAATTTTTTCTAAACTTTTCACTGAAGGTATATTTTTTTGAAGCAAAGGCTAGCCTTTAGTATAGCCCACCTAGAATTCTCGACAAAAAAAAGTATTGACAAACTTTGTGATAAATGATAGGATATGCTGACCTATACTGGTTTATGAGCATGTAATAACTCAAACCATTCAGCCTTTCACCAAATGCTGATTATAGTGACACCTTCAGTCAAGCTTGGAAGTATTAAACATCTGTGTTTATCATTCATTTAATTTTGTTGACCGAAATCTGGGTGCTTGCACCAATATAATTGAAAGCAGATGGAGACTTGTAAAAGCATCACGGGAGTTTTGTCAGAAATCTTAGTGGTACTTTTTCAAAACATGGTTAAGTTCCAAATTTGGCTGGTGGGCTATTCAAAAGTATAATAAGAGAGGTTAGTATATATGAGTAATTTTAAAACAAAAATGAATTGTGTGTGTGTTTGTAAATTTTATATTTTACAACAGTGTAATTTATCAATGCTATGTCTCAAACATGTAAAGGTTTAAGGTATTTGACCCTTCAGGGGGCTCACCTTCTTTAGGTGAGTACAGGTGTCACAATCACAAGGTGCCCTAGTGATCTTTCCCAAAGGTCTTACTGTCTTTGGTAAACATGAGTTTCTCATGAATCTGGGGTACCCTAGTGATCCTTCTCTGTTTTCGACCCTCTTTCTTGTCATACATTTTCTCCTTTCTTTCCTTTCTGTTCTAGACCACAGTATCAAATTGTTAAACTTATTTGATTAAAATTACAAATTTGTTTTAATTAGATTACTTAACCACTATTAGTAACATATTTTGGATTTCCTTTTGTATTGCATTAATTTCATTTTCACTTAATTTTTCCTTATTATTTCTATTTTTGTATTGTTTCATTCTTGTCAAGATGTCATATCTTAACCGAACTTACTGTGTGCTTCAGAAGCCGAAATTCTCAGTCTTTCTGATCGGAGTGTTACCCAGGTATTTCCTACTTGGCATGTAATATTTACCTTTAATAGACCTAAATTACTGTCCACCATTAAAGCGAGATACCTTAATTGTAAAATACTTCCATGTATACCAAATCCCCTGCGCTGTTTTAAGTGCCAGAGTTGCAGACATTCTCAAACTTCCTACTGCTGCCAATTAACGTGCTCTAGATGTGCATCTGCTGGGCATTCTTCCACGGATTGTAGTCTAGAGCTGAAATGTGTTAATTGTTCCCAGTCCCATGCATCAGACTCAAAGTTATGACCCCAGTAGAAAATAAAAACACAAGTCCAGGAAATTAAAACAAACAAAAATATATCTTATCCAAAAGCCCATAAACTAATTGTCCCACAAATATCTCAAATGCATGCTCAAGCCATTTAAACCTTCAGCTATATCCACCACTACTTAAACCAATCTAAACATAGTTTGTCCTCCTTTGAAATGTCTGAAACCTATAGCTTCTGCCAATCTGATGCCAAGTGCAACCACAGTTCCTGTAGTCTCTGCATCAACTTAAGCACAACTACTTCCTTCCACATCTTCCTCAATAGCAACTAAAGTGTCAAAACCTCAACCACTTATTCCTATATCTAATGCAGTACTTTCCACCACCAATAATATGTCCACACCAATTTAATCTTCATGAATCTTATCTGCTTCATCCACAACTCCAGCATTCAACCTCCCTGTGAATTTACTACAGCATGGGATTTGAAACAAAATGCAAAAACTCGTGCAAAGAGAAATAAATGAAGCAAAAATGAAAATGGCACCACACAATGGTACTCCCATACAAGATTTGTCAGATGAAGATGTTATTGAGTATGATGCTGCAGGAGAGGTGGAAGTAGATACAAGATGCTGGTTGACCCTGACTAGATAAAGGAAGTGACTTTTTTCAATTATACTTATAAGACTTGGTGGGAGAAATTCCCCCCAAAATGTATCTACTTTTATTTTTAAAACTTACATTTTTTTTATACACCACATATTATAAATGTTATTTTTAATGAACTTTTATATATAAACTATTTGTATCAAATTTTAATATTTTGAATCTATTTTTTAAAATTTTTCAATTTAGTATATAAAACAAATGTTGGGTGCAGTATATCCAAAATCGGCTTTTGTGCCAATAACTCTAAAATCACTCACTGCAGATATTTGAGATGATTCTGTAATAAAACACTATACATATATAACATTTGAAACCTGTTGTCTGATTACCTTAGTAATTATCTCTTATAACTGACTTTCTCCAAAGTTCAGAAAAAGAGAAAGTACTTCTATTAAAGTTAAAGCAATGAATAAAAAAAAAACTTTTTCAATAAGTTGTTGTAAATAAAACTATCCTGTAGCAAGAGAATGAGTTAATTTTTAATGAAAAAACTTATCTCATACACTAGATCACTGAAATTTTCATTAGATAGCCAGTTTCAATTTAATGTATCATTTACTGACATAATATGAATACACTAAGTAAATAAATGAGAATTTTATTTTACAGGAAGAAATTCATTCCATTTCTTAAATGCATTTTTTATATTAAACTGTAAATGATATGTGTACATGTGAAGATTTTTTTATAGATTTGTGCCAAAAGTTATTTTTTTGGTCAGTTACATAACTACTTTGTAATAGTTACTCTATTTTTGTATATAAAAATTCCCAAATTGTATGATTTTTCCTAAGATATTATTTAGTAACATTTCAAATGTACAGGGTTTGTATTTTAAGTAATGAGAATATTTTTGTCCTGATGCGGCTGTACGCCAGAGGGCGCTCCGACCGGTTGGAGTTGGTTGTGGGGCCTTCGACCTTGATAACGTTTCACACCGCAGTCGCCTGCTGGCTTTGGTTGAGAATGGATCATGCGTGGCGTAGACGTCTTCAAAAAAGTGTGTGCAAGTTCAAAATGCAGCAAAGCATTGAACAGCGTTACGCAATCAAATTTTGCGTTCGCCTTGGAAAATCGGGTCCATCAAGGCTGGAAATGATTCAGCAAGCGTACGGCAGGGAAAGCTTATTGCAAGCTCAAGTTTTTAGATGGCACAAAATGTTTAAAGGCTGGGAGAGCATGGAGGACGAGCCCATGCAGGTCACCTGTCAACATCAAGAACTGCAGAAAACGAACAACGTGTGCGACATTTGCTGAACATGGACCGGCATTTAAGTGTTCGCATGATCGCAAAACAGTTAGGAATGGATAAAATGGTTGTGAACAAAATCATCAGTGAGGATCTTGGGATGAGAAAGATTTGTGCCAAACTCGTGCCGAAAGTTTTAATGGACGTTCAAAAGCAAAACCGTGAGGCCGTTTCAAAAGATCTTTTGGAATGCATTGAAGAAGACCTCATTTTTTTGACAACATCATTAACGGGGATATGAAAGTTGGTTCTTTCAGTACGACCCCGAGACAAAACGTCAGAGCAACGAATGGCACACTCCGCAATCGCCTCGACAGAAGAAAGCTCGCATGTCCAAGTCGAAGATGAAAGCAATGTTGATTGTCTTTGACAAGAACGGTGTTGTCCACTCTGAATTTGTGCCCGAAGGACAGACAGTCAATGGGGCCTTCTACGTGGATGTGTTAAAAAGATTGAAGCGACGGGTCAACCGAATGAGACCAGAAATTTCTGCCAATTGGAAGCTCCACCACGACAATGCGCCATCTCACACTTGCTTTGTGGTTACAGAGCTCTTGACAAAAAATGTCATCGTAACAATTCCTCAGCCTCCCTACAGCCCCGAACTTGCCCCAGTAGACTTTTTTCTCTTTCCCAAAGTGAAAACCGCCCTCAAAAAGTGCCACCACGGGACCCTGGATGATGTCAAAAGGGCTTGCACGCATGCTCTGAAGGATGTTTCGGTTGGTAACTTGCAGAGAGCGTACGAAGGGTGGAAACGGTGCCTGCAGAAGTGTGCTCATGCTCAAGGAGCATATTTTGAAGATTACTTAAGTTTTGTAGCAATATCTCGAATAAATTATTCTCGTGGACTTATTCTCATTACTTAAAATACACACCCTGTAAACAGTTATAAATATTTTCAGACATGTATAAAATATATTAATTCAAGTCACAAAACACACATAAACATAACATCAAAACCTTAAAATTAATAAGGTGTATAAACCATTTATTACCGTACAATTTAAACAAATGACAATGTTAAAAACCTAGTTATACCTTTTACAATAATACCAAAATTAATTTTAATAAGGTGTATAAACCATTTATTACCGTACAATTTAAACAAATGAAACAATGTTAAAAACCTAGTTATACCTTTTACAATAATACCAAAATTAATTTTCAAACTGCATAAAGAAAGTATCTTAATGTGTGAAAATCTGTTATTTTTAATAGTTGCTAGACATTTCTTTGTTAAAAAAATACCATTACCTTTGATAGTTGTTTAAAGACAGCTGAATACACATCAACGCAAATGCTATGCAATACATTTTAAAATGCAAAAAAAAAAGTAATACACAATGTTATTTGAAGAGAAAATAACAAAGTACACGATTGTTGTGTTTGAGTTTGGAAGGAGACATGTGTGTGATGCATCTATCATGTAACTGTGATGTTGCATGTATTTAGCCCATTCTTTCCTACTTCCATCTGCTATGTTTGGTTAAAATAGATGTTATGACAAATTGAAGAAATGCTTCTAGTATCACTTTGTTCCAGATTATCATCACTGTAGAAAAATCTAGCTAACTGTATCAAAGAAATTTTCATTAAAGTTGATGTTATTTGAAATTTTCACTAATTTCGGTAAAAGCCATTATATTTAAAAACAACACTTTCAATTAGCAATTGGTTAAGTTAGAATTTAGTCTATTTTGTATGTGTAGCTGTGTTCAACTTCAATGTCCCTGTAACTAAACCTTGCGTTTTTTTAGTAAATATATATAAATGTCAAACATGAGAAGCATCTCCCCCCCCTCTCCAGCTAAATATTGATTTATTTTTTGTAGTTAATTTAATTATAAGATTGTTAAAAATTGATTTATATATATATATACCTGTTTGAAAAATATTCTTAAAATTAATCAAATGTTATTCAGGTATTTCAAATGTGAATATGTGCATTATTCAGCAAATTCTTGAATACCATTTACATTTTAATAGAGGTATTTATTTCTAAATTAGTATTGAGATAAGGTTTTTCATATGAAACAGGCAACTGTAATAATTTGAAATACTTAGCAAAACAGTAATTATATTTTCAGTTTAAAAGTAAATCATTAGCTTTGTAGTAGTCAGAGAGGTTTAGAAATGTGTTGCTAGTGGCCCACAAGATTTCACCTGAGACCTGAATTAAAAATTGTGTATATAGTTACTGTGTATTAAGCATTTTTAACTTGCTATTAATGATTTAGTTACTGTTTATTGACTTTCCCAGCCAAAATTAAGACATTTATATTTGCTTGAATGTTAATTAAATTTTCAATAGCATGGGCATCAGAAAAGTTCTCACTTCTAGTACTAACTGTAAATGATGATTTTCAATAAGAATATTTTGCTATATACTGAAAATATGATTTTCAACAATTCTTATAATAAGTGAAAAAGAAAAACCTTTAACCTTAAAGGGACAAAGAAATTGTATGAAGTGATTTTAGAAACATTTGAAGTGTAATGAAGTTATTTTTCTGAAAATGTTCAGTGAGGTTGAATAAAGGAATTTTTTAGGAGAGAATGAAATGTATTTTTATATTTGTGTGTTAAATCGAAATTATGCAAAATTGGCCCATTTTAATTAAAAAATTTTTCTTTACAGAAAGTAAAAGAAACTCTCAAGGAATGATCACAAGGTGATGTTACCAGATGAAAGTTGTGAATGATTAAGAAATCAATGTCTCATATGTATGTTGATTTTATTCTTTCCAATAGAATGTACATCTTAATGGATTTAGTATTTTAAAAATACTTCTTGTTCTTTTAATAGTTTGCTGTCAGCATATCTATCTTTCGTTTTTTTTTTAAACTGTTTCAAAAAGTTTTAAATTTTTGCTTGAAATATGTTAGCTTTTATATAGAACCTTTAAGATTGTTTGTTTCAATGTTTTTTTAATGCAACCCCCACCCAGGAAAATTTGGTATATGTGAAAAATTGCTTATTAATAATTCAGTTTTTTAGAACTGAATATTTACATTCATAAACTGATACATATTGAAACAAATTCTTCAAATTCTATTTAATATGTTTCATAACTTTTTGTCGTTTTTATCTTATTACATAATTTACATAAATACAAATTAATTTTAATTCTAGAAAAAAACATAAAAACCAAATAATAATTAAAAGTTTCTGTAGTCCATGTCTTTGTATTTTTTTTTTTTTTTTATGGAATATGTAAATGTGAGTTCTTAAACACATTCCTTGAGTACTTGTTGAAAATTAAGTTAAGATTTTTTTTGAAAAATTAATTATTTTGATTTCTGGTATTTATATTTTGCAAATTCATTTCTCCTGATAGAAAATAATTATTTTATTCAATACCTGAGTTCAATTTAGTGATTAAACAAATTACAATTGAATAGATGGTTGTGGTTTTCTGATCCCTTTTAAAAATGGATATTATTACTTATTTAATAATTATTGGGCTTCTTAGTCAGCTTACTGTGTAGTTTAGAAACTCATTTAATGTAGTTGTTGGAGTAAAATGTTTTCATCTTATAAGGATTGAACACAATAATCTCAATCAAAATAACAAAATGAGACTGCTGAGCTGAATTATTTTTCTCATAAATCTCAATAGATTTATCAATTTATTCAATTATGTATTTGGCGAGAAAATATTCCTGCATTTTTAAAAAATGTATCTCACTATTAATTTGCCTTTATATTAAGAAATTCATAGATACATGTATAGAAAATATTTTATAATATATACGTGTCTTTAATTTAAGGTCACATAATTTAAGATATGCTTAGTCTTTTTTTTATTGATAAAATAAAGTACAGTGGGTGATCAGTTAATGAACACTTTCACGAAAGATTTTTTGTATTTGGACAACGAACACATATTCGGAGGTGATCAGGGATACACCCCTGAAATTATGGATGAAATTTTGACAATTGCTAGAGATCTGGAATTGGAGATGAACGAGGATGACATAGAAGAATGGGACATGAAGATGAACTGACGATAGAAAAACTCCAAGAAATTTTGAATGAAGAACACCAATGTGGGATGCTGAGACATTTTCAGTAGCACTCCACCTCTGTTCAAAATTATAAGAAAAAAGTTAAATCACACACTCTATCTCTACACGTTACACCTCACACATTTAATTTTAAAGGCAGTTTTTCACTTTCAGTTCTCTACCATAAAACGATTCTGTTGAATCTGCTTGCATGTAGTTTATGTAAAAGGAAACATCTGTTCAAATGTGACTCATCGCATTAGTGATTAATATTAAATGGAAATCAAAATGATTGTATTTTTCTCGTAAAATAAAGGGTCACTTATTGCTGCATATTGAATAAGAAAGAATATAGTTTGTCCTTATAGTTTAACCCTTTAAAGGGTCAATTATTTTACCAGAAATGCTTCCAAAAAAGGCATATTTTTTATTACATATAATTAAGTACTATACTTAATAGAATAAGAATATATATATATTAAAAAAAAGAATTTTTAATTTTTTTTTCACTTTTAATGCTTTTACAACATTTTTTATTTTACAATTTTGGACACAAACCCCCCTATAAATGTTTGCTTTTTTCAAGTACATTCTGCATGCAGTAAAGAATGGTTAACAAGTTCTGCAAAAATTTCTCTCATACTTACTGTGAATTTTGAAGTTAACAATTTTCCAAACAGTTCAGAAGTTTTTTTGTGTAATTGTACATGCACAGAGGGAATACCAGAAAATTTAAATTGAGGACACAGAACAGGTGGATTTTTCACATCAACCTCGGTAAAAATTCTTGCAGAACTCAAATCTTCATCAGAGCTGAGCTCACTGCACAAGTTATCTGAGGAATAATCCAAATAATTAGAAGAAATATCTGTATCTGTATCAGAATGTAGTTCATCTAACAAGGAAGTATTTTCGCTGTCTATTCCATCCATAATTTCCATAAGATTCACAAGCGGGGCATACAGTAGAACAAAAATTTGAAAGCTAAGTTCCCGCTACATAGAAAACCCCGGATGAAAAGCATTTCATTTACATGGACAAGCCACGCCATCTGTTGAAAAATAATACTAAATAGTCTCTTTCAATAATAAAAAATGCGGGCAAACCAGAAAAGGAAAGGAGAAAATATCGATGCCCGTACGGGCAAACCAGATGAGGCCAATTTCGGGTAGCACGTACACTTTACGGGCAAACTGCTTAAAGGGTTAAGCAGTAATGGTAAAAGAAAAAGCAAATGTCTTAGGAATAAATCAAAATTCTGCTTAGCAAACGTTTTGCAGTATTATTCTATAAACATGCATAATTTGGCTTGAAAGTAAATTTGCTTTTGGGATAATTAAGAGCGGGAAGTGAATTAAATTTCATAACCAATAGAACTAAAAAAGACTGCATAAATAGATGTTAAGAGCAACTGCATGTTTTTAGTGTTGTGTTATAGAAGTCATAACTATTTTATTTTATACTTAAGATGGAAATCAAGCTAATAGAAATAGATATTGAAATACAATTTTACTATATTTTTAAATATTTTTCTCTTCTCAATTCTTGTTCTCTTGTTAAGTTTTGAGTTAATGGAAGTTAATAATTTTTTGAAATAAAATTTATTAAACTAACATCATTAGAGTTATGGAAGGCAAAATTTGTGGAATTACGGAAAAATATGGGATATATATATATATATATATATAATTCTAACAATGAATCAATAGCTGTTTAAAATTGTCTGGCCGATTTAATTGCTTGAAGAAAATAGCATGTGCTCTGCTTTTCGCTTTTGTTTGTACATATATAATTGAACAAATATTTTCTCATATGAAACATATTTTGAGTCCACAAAGAAATTGTTTTAGCAGCTGAACATTCAGAATCCTGTATCAAATTGTGTCAAAAATTATTTTCCTGATTTTGCAACATTAAGTAGAGCTTTACAGGACAAAATCCACATTAATTTTTTTTAACTATGTTATGTGTGTGTGTGTGTGAACTCTTATAATTCATACTGTATATTTCTTCTTTTCAAAAATGCATAATATATATACAATTTTAATTTTTTATTTATGTTGAAGAACTAGTTGTATTTTATGTTTATTTTTATGCCAGTATCTTGAAAGATGGATAAGTAATATATAATTAAATCTTTATTTTTGACCTCTATTCCCTAACTCTGCATATTTTGCTGCAGGATTCAAATTCTTTTTTATATTGTGCGTTGCACACTCAATGATATTGGTAGGTTGGTTTAGCACACCACTGGTATAAGGTTGCCCACCCCTTAGTAGATCATTGGTCTTCAAACTGTGTTTACGGTTTCACGAGTCAAATCAAGGAGTTTAATGAAAATTATATGTGTATGCAATTTAAACATTTTTTATGGAATTTGCATTACTATGATTATTAAAGGGATGTTTTCAAACACAAGTCGATTTTCCCATGGGGCAAGAAACTAGACAGCCTCTTTTTTTTAAAGTAATTTCATGTGATCTTTTACTTTGCAGGTGTGAGTTTAGGAGCCATTATATACTAGAGATACACTACTTATTTAGTTTTCTGTATATACAAACAAGGCAAAAATCTGAGAATCTTCATTCCGTGTTTAAACAGCAAAAAGTAATTATACCTTCATTTTCAAATTCTTTTGTAGTAAAGATTAAATGCACAAATGCTTAAATCGTGTACATTTAAGTGAAAAAACATATTATTGCATTTACTTTTAATTTTTAATTGTTTTTGTGTTTTCTTAGTTTAAAGTACCTGAATCTTCTAAAAACGTATAAATTTGCATTGTTATTAAAAACGAACTTTATTTACCTCTCGTATTAAAAAAAGTTTCTTGAGTCACTTTTAAATACTAATAGGTGTTTATTCAAAATAGGCAATGTTAATAAGCTTTAGAGTACATTGCTTCATTGTTTACTGTAAAATAAAAAATTCTAATAGCATATATAGCTATGCTCAAAATTGAAATAAAACGTAGTTATATTTTTTATGATAATTTTGCTTTGTGGTTAGAAGAAAAAAAAAAGAGCAACTGTATTTGATTGTTAAATATTTAATTTATATTTATTTCAATTAGATTTTTGTCTTTCAGGGTTCTGTCTTGAATTAATAAGGTATAGTGCCATATTTTTTATCCTCTGAATAATCTTCTAGAAGATGGAACTTAATATGCCTGAATCAGACATATGTCCCCCTCATTCGAACTTGATAGGAAAAAAACATTGTGGATTGTTCAAACATTATAAAATGCGAGAATGTAATGTACTGTTTTGTCCATTGAACACTTTGAAAGACCAAAATTCTACTGATAGAAAGAAAGAAACAAATCGGGAACTTATTAATAGATTTGGTACCAGACAGTGTTTTGTTCTGCTAACGAAGACACCAATTAAGTTCACAGACCAAAGACTCTTACCGAAGTTTCTAAAGAAACCGATTATGTTAGTTGATGAACTTGTTGTTAGTTATTCATTAGAATTTTTGCAACAATCCGCCAACATGATTTTCTTGGAGAATAAGGGAACACAATCTGTGAATTTTACTAGATTATACAAAATAGTGAATAGTCGATTTGGGCATCTTGATTATGATAGTTTTACTAAGCATTTTTCTTCGTTCTATGAAAAATTTCGTCTGAAAAACAAAAAAGCTCCTGAAAATATTAGTATTGTTATAGATGTACCTGATTCTGATAATATTAGAGAACAACAAGAAACTCTAAAAAGAGATACTTCACCACACGCTAGGTCGGAATTCCATATAAAAACTTCCAAAAATTTCCTGGAAATGAGAGGAAAAAGATCTGAAAATTCAGATTACCCAAAAACTGAGTTACCACGAAATATTGCTGAATCAACACATAAGAAAGTAAAAGTGATTTTGCAAGTTGAACCGGCTGTGGAAATGTTGCAAAAGGTCCCTTTAATACGGCGAATGGAAATGAACCTGTGCTTTTTGAAAATTAGAAGCGAGGAAATGGCCCAAAAAATAAGCAAGGCCCCACATGTGGTAGGAAAAATGAAGGCCCTGCGTGAAAAAGTAATAACAAAGGCCATTTTTCAAAAAAAGAGATGGGCAGCAGCTCTTAAAATAAAGAATAAGGCATTAAATCTGAAAAGAAAAAGCAATACACCGATTAATCAACCTTTACCAGAAAATTTAGATGATCCTTTATCAGAAAAAAAAGATAAGGAACTAGCCATGAAAATTTCACAGAAAGAACCAGCTCTGGAAATATTGAACAAACAACATTTACTAGAAAATAAAGAATCAGGTGATCTTTCATCAGTGAAGCCAGCTATGGAAACTTTTCAGCAGATGCCCAGGAGCCTGAGGCCTGGAAAAAGCTGGGAAGGCATTTATAAAGAATATATATCTCTATCTATGAGTGCAGGGGGGGGGGCATAGTGCTTCTGCGCCCAGGTCCCATAATAAGCTTGAAGAGTCACAGCCACCTTCGAAAATATTGATCTATCAACAACCTGAAATAAATAAGGAACCAACCCTTGAAGTTATAGATACAGTTGATGATTCATCAAAAATTAAATGCTTGGAAGAAATTTTTCTAGATAAAGATGGTCTGGAAAGTTTCGCCTGTCAATTTTTATCAAAAAATGATGAAGCAGATAATTCATCAAATTCAATAATTCATCAATTAAATCTATTTTCGGATCCACCATCGAGTTCTGTAAGTGAAAATGAAATATGTTTCGATCAATCTCATCTAGGAGATATGGATAATTATTTTTTAGGAATAAAAGATATGGATCCTTTCCAGCAAAACTTAACGGTAGATGATCTTTTCCCTGATTTACCATTGGAAGAATCGCCTCTAGAAATGCAACAAAAGGAACTTTTAAAAGACGGAATAGAAGCAGATGAGCCTTCAACAGAAATCAAAGAAAACTCATTACTCGAAATATCTCTAATACAAAAAAAAAATATTGACCAGAATATTCTGGAAACAGTAAAAGATCCCCCTGTGTTAGAACTTATGTAAACAAATGCAAGGAAGAGAAATCATTCATCTGAATCACCAACTCAATAAAAGAAGCATAATTTAGGAGTTGTACAGAAATGATAAAGACCTGAAGTAATAGAGGAAAAAAAAATTGCTAGCGGGTCACACATTTTTTAAAAATAAGTCACTAGAATAAATTATAAAAAACAGACCCAGACAATTACCATAAAATCCATTGTTTTTCATGCAGCTATAATTTTAAACTAAAAAGAACAGGGTATTACTCTGATTCTAAATCAATTGTATTATCTTGTCCTTATAAAATGATCCCAGTTTCTTCACCCACCTTGGATACAGAGACAAACAGTTAATCCAAACTTTGTAAGCAGGATGATCATGCAATATCCAGCACCTGTTAAATATGAAGTAATGTTCTTCATCTAACAATGACTAGCAAAGGAACAAATAATTTTAATATGTTTGTAATATATTTTTTTAAAGTGGAACAAATTTAGAATTATGTGTTTTAAATACACCCAACTTTTTTCTTTTTAACATTTGAAATTATGCAATCTCTAAGAAAAGTCATCTATTTTATTTTAAGAAAATGATTAGTTTACTGTACTATTACCACTGATTGTGCTTTATAAAGGAACAAATTTCATCAATTAACTCCTTGTTCAATTTCTGAAGACTAAAATTTGATGTACAAGTATAGGAAATCTCTAAGTATTGGCCCAAATGTAGAAAACACCCTGAAATGTCAACAAGACTATTTAAACTGGTACCAAGAATTATATAAAGAACTCTCAAAATAAATAAAACAAAATCTGACAAAGAAGTTAATGACACAATATATGTATGAAAAGACATCATTACTGAGCAAACATCAGCATTAGATTTAAGCATAAAGTGGTCCTTTTTTTCTGGGGATTGTAGCAATTCCAGTTCACCTCATAAACTAATATGGTTACTATCAACAAGTTGAGACTAATTATTTCTAACATTTTTAATTTAAAGTTTTGATCCTTTTTTGTGATTTATATGGATGCCAAATTTTATTTTAGTTAACTGAAACATACATGAATTAAATGTTAAATGTTTGTATAAATGTAAATACACCTATGCATAAATGTTGAGTTTTCATCACTTTTTTATGTATTTCCTTTTTTTTTTTTAAGTGTACTTTATTCTGTCATGCACAGTTTTTGAATAACTTGGAACACATTGTATTTTTTACTACAGTACGCCTTTCCCCACCGCACCCGCTTTATTTTTGAGTGTGAAAAAGGAGTTGGGTGTTTATCTTCAAATGCAAAAAAAAAAAAAATCTATTAAAGAAATGAAATTTTTAAGAAACTTCAAGTACATTTTTCTGTGTTGGATCACATCATTACAATTCATTTTCTAATGCCAATTGGTTTGGTAGTGAGATACTGTGTGAACCATTCATTTTGTGAGCATAATGTAAGTTTGAGCTATTTTATTAGCAATATTTTTTTTTTCATTTGATGTGTTTCAAACATTTTTAAAAACTTGAGATATATTTTAGAATTTTCTCTGAAAAGCTGCTATTTTAGCCTAGAATATATAGTTTAAAAATTTTGAATATCAGTAGTAAAATATGTAACATTTTTATGCCAATTAGGGGGGGGATGCATTGTTTCGATTTTGTCATATTTTTAAATGTTAGTCTTAAAATGTATTTTACATTTATTACAAAATGAATGGTATACTGAGAACAAGTTTCAGATTTGAATTATGAAGTAGTGCTCAACACTCAAAGATAATTCTATTTTCTATAAATGATTGTATTGCATTTTTTAAAAATGTTTTCTGTATACAATTATTTCCAATCGGTGTCAATTTGTCAGTGTTCTAAATTGTATTTCAATTATTATTTAAGTCCTTTTTTGTCTTTATAATAAAAAGTCAATTTACTAATAATGTTATGTGTGCAATTTATTTCATTCTATTACTACTTAAAATTTACCTCTTGTTAAATACACTGCTGGACAATTGCTAAGGACGGATAACACTATCATCCATAGCAACTACAAAATGAAAGGAAGCAAAATGTGGAAAATTAGAATAAGTGCGGGATATGCAAATTTTTTTCCACGTCTGTTCATCACGTGATAGCGTTCATAAGAGCTTTAAAGGTTTTGACGCGTGTGGATAGTTGTTGTTTCAAGTCAAAGTTTTAAGGAAAGATTTAATAGACGAACTTAAAATTTTTGGCATGTCTTCCCGACATCACATAGATGATTTTATGCGTGGCCGAATTATTGGAAAGATCGAAGAAGGGCGAAAAATAACAGATGTTGCCAGGGAGTTCGACATCGCTCACAGCGTTGTTTCACGGCTGTGGAAGTCATTTAAAACTACTGGAATGTGTTGTAACGTCGTGTATAGCTTATCTATCAGTAAATAATTCTTTACAGCCTCATATAGAAATAAAAAAATATTGTTTATTTGATAAACAATGAAGTAATATTATTCAGTCTATATGCCAAGCCGGTGTAGTCAGTCTATTCTATTCTCAACGCCACCGGCGTTCATCGTCTTTCCACTTCAATCTCCGGACTCGGCCCTTTTCTCCATACAAGGCGGGCTCCTCTCGACTTTTTTTTCCTTCGTCTCCTGAAAAAGAACCCTTTTTAAACACCAGGGGTGTGTTCACAACACGCCCCTCGTCTCTTCTTATTGGCAGGTCACAAAAGTCTCTTGGCCTCCCTCTGTTCTCTAAGCTCTTCTCTCCTAAAAAAGACTCTTTTAAACAACAGGGGTGGGTCCACAACATGCCCCTCGTCACTTATCATTGGCAGGTCACAAAATTCTGCCCCCGACCTCATTAGAGTCCTATTCGCACGGAACTCACAATCACACACCCTGCCCCGTCTGGAATGTACTGGCGCCAGATTTCTCGTTCGACATCTGGACATTTTGTTCATCGCACTCTCTTTGTTCCTTAGAGCCATTCTCTAATCATCTGCCTAGGCGACAGTGTTCTCCGTTAGATAGGCTTCATCTATTGTCAATGGGGTGCCGGCTCTACTTTACTATTATGATTTTCAGTCAGTGTCGTCCTGGATCCGAGGATAAACAATGACCCTTAGCCACGTGTACTGGTCATTCCACAGCTGGTGGATCGTAAAAATTCAGGGACAATCGAGGGGTGTGGTACTTGTCCTTGAACAGCTGGTGAAACCATAAAACCTATCGTGAAACGAAAGAAGGGAATTCACAACCATCGACGATGTCACAACTTCCCCCTGAAAAGGTCCATTTCACTGGACTGCTCTGGCCTCAGTTTGGTTCAGTTCGTAACATTTCACACCGAAAGGTTGTCTTATCAATGAGACCGATCAGGACAGCAATCCAAGAAACATATACAATCACAAGTAAAATGAACCCAAAATTCTATAAAACTTACACTTTACAAAAAAAACTTAAATTCCGAATCTTGGACCATTTTTTCCATTTCATACAGTTACATCGCACTTCAAAATTTAGGGTTTTAAAGAAATTAACTCAAATTATAATATTTCTATAATTTTAATACATGAATCGCTCATTCAATTGGGTTAAACATCTGTGAGCGTACATAGTCCTAAGAGACACAAAATATTTACCATAACACATAATTTCCTTCCACCTTACACACACACCAACACATACTCATACAAATATTAATTCACACCTAGCACCAATCCTAAGAATTACTCATTCCCATCTACTTTTTCCAACGGTGTTTCCAACGATATTAAATAAACAAAATAAATATTTATAAATTCCAAGCTTTGCAAAAAATATTAAAAACCAAATTTTTAAATTAAGAAGTTTAAACCAAGACTTTTAAAATTTAATTAAATTATGGCTATCAGCAAGCATTATCACAACCATCATAACAGGTTATTCATGGTATTGTCTTCCATTACGTTAGTTATTGAGGAAACACTTTAATTGGGAATATAATTAACAAACCTCAGTAGAGCTCATGCAATGAATTTTCTAAATCTACATTATGTCTACACGGAACAAACTTGCCCATGTCTCTAATTTACCTTTGGTCGGTCCGACCCAACCCTACTCAACCATTTTAACACAAAGTCTATTTTCTTTACACGGTTTTTCCAAATTTGTATCAATTACGTGGTCCGTCGCCAAAAGCCCTCGTGTAGCTGAACAGTGCGACGTTAATATTCAATCAATCAATCAATCCAAATTTGTATCAGAATGTCTGTGTCGACCATTCGCGATACATCAATCTGCTCTAACCTCAAAATCAGAGTCGTTAAATTACATCCATCATAAGCACAAAGAAACTTAAACCTCGATTTTTTAATAATGTACATGCCAACTGTCCTAACGCATGTGGTGTGCTTCGGATAATTCATCATTAGAGAACGACGAAAATACCACTTCCACAAATCCAGTACAGTGACGTACGTTGCCGCGTTGATCTTTTCTACCAAACTTTCCCTTTTTAACAAAAGGTAAACTCGGCTCGCGTCACCTGGTTCAAATTCCTATACTTTATACATTTGATACGCGGGTACGGGTATCGGTTCACTTTTCCTAACCAAACAACGGGCAGAGTACGGTTTGACTGCCCCATCCAGTTTACACCTAAATCTAAAAGATACTCTGTATCCTTTCGTAGTGAATTAATTAACATCTGGGATGAACAAGTTTTGATTCTAAATGGCTTTCCCGTAACCAAATTAATATCCTTCTGCCTTAAAACAATCGTCCCAGAATCTGGTAGAAACCTTTCTTTCTTTTTATCGTTAATCATTCTTAAGTAGCTACTTCGATCACAGGCGGTAATTTAAAGTACAATTGACTTTTCTTTAAATTACCCTGAAAACCAAAATCCATAAATAGCTTTACCGAATGGAGAATTTCGGAATCTATTCCTTCTGAGCTCTTCTCCATAACCAAATTTGCCAATTCCGGCTTTCTACGGTACAATTTTATTAAATTAAGACGATAAATTGTACTGCGATCTCTTTTTCCGGGTAAATCTATCTCGAAATTAAATTCTGAACCAATGTTAGACCAATTATCCGTCTCTAACTTATCCTTATAAATCTCACTTGGTTCTGAGAGAGGCAATCGCATTGCTAACCCGTCTTCCAAGCCTTTCCGCACATCTGCTTTACACATGTTTTCTGGGGCTGCGGTAGCCCAGTGGTTAAGGTATCCAACCATGGCAGGCATGTCATGAGTTCGATTCCAGTACCACTAAAGACCCGCCGTGTAGGGCAGCGATGCACGTTAAATCTGTCTATAGCTGAAACGTCCTCCCGTTGGTGTGGTGTGGTAGTTAGAAGAGGGGGGTGCCAGCTCAGGTGTCGTCCACGTCACTTGACCATGGTTCAAAATTACGTGGTACGTCGCCAAAAGCCCTCGTGTAGCTGAACAGTGCGACATTAATATTCAATCAATCAATCAATCAATCCCTCCAGACGGGGGAAAAACGTTCGTCCCTCTCACTGGGGGGTCACAATTCTCCTTTTCAAAATCACAAGACGTGGCATTCTCCACACTTTTATTAACTACCCGGTTAATTAAAGGCCTACACTTATTAACCGGTTCACTAACTTCTCCGGTACGATTTTCTGACAAAATACAAACATTTGCGAGATTGTTAATCCTGTTCCATGCCTTCAATTCATTTTCATTTAACTTATTACTGAATTGAGCTCTCAAACTTTTTAACTCAAATTCCCTAGCTAGTCTACGTTCCTCGAATTTCTTAATTTCCCGTTTTTCACGTTCTTCACGTTCTTCCCGTTTTTCCGCCAAAATACCCTCCAACAAACATTTAACTGACTCTTCGTCATAGTATTTACTTTGACAAATTCTCTTCTTAAATTCTATATCTTGGGTAAAGTAATATCAATTTCTACCCTTAATTCCTTCGCAACCTCTAACAATACGTCTTTTCTTTCTCTTAACAGAAACGCCATGATGCACTAATGCACACAAACCCAAATCTAAACTTAATCGTTACAAAAATTTCACAAAGACTCAAGGTAACCTAACAATACACTAGACCTAGACTTAACTATATTTTACCCATATGCGCACATCTAAACAGCACAATAAGCTACACATCAGTGTTCTCCAATTCAACAAGTATAACTACCGTATACTAAAAAAAAAATTTCACAAATCTATAACCACAACAATACCCTTCACAATATTGTGCCAACAAAACAAGTATATCTACTGTATACCAAAAATTTTACAAATCTATAACCACAACAATACCCTTCTCAATACTGTGCCAACAAAACAAGTATAACTACTGTATACTAAATTTCACATCTAAAACCACAACAATACTCTACACAATACTGTGCCAACAAAACAAGTATAACTACTGTATACTAAATTTCACAAATCTAAAACCACGACACTAATATTGCACATTTATACACTTCATACAAAACTTAAAAATCTTTCTAGTCTCTTATTGTTTACTAACTCTACCTAGTCTTCATATTCCTTATTTAAAACATTTTACATACAAAATCAATACTCAGTTGCTGCCCCGAAAATAATCTCAATGAAAAGACTCACCTTCAAATTTATAGAAGACACACAGGAACACTCAGGAATTCTGGCACTTGCAAAATACAGGCGGGCACACTTCATCACTAGCAGGAACGGGAGACTCTTGTATCCAGCACTTCTCACAGCAGGAAAACATCTCATAGCAAGCAATTCCAAAATACAGGCGAGCACACTTCATCACTAGCAGGAACGGGAGACACTTGTATCCAGCACTTCTCACAGCTGGGAACTCCAGGAATTTGACGTCATTCAATTCGTCTCATCACAAACGCACATGGCTGGCATTTTTTTCTCTTCACTTAAAACTAAGAATTCGGGCATCTATTTACTTAAATGCCGGATCAACACCTCTGCCACCAATTTCATATATATATATTAGCTGTAACGTCGTGTATAGCTATCCATCAGTAAATAATTCTTTACAGCCTCATATAGAAATAAAAAATATTGTTTATTTGATAAACAATTCTTAATGAAGTAATATTATTCAGTCTATATGCCAAGCCGGTATAGTCAGTTTATTCTATTCTCAACGCCACCGGCGTTCATCGTCTTTCCATTCCAATCTCCGGACTTAGCCCTTTTCTCCATACAAGGCGGGATCCTCTCTCTCTCTCGACTCTCTCTCTCTTTTTCCTTCGTCTCCGGAAAAAGAACCCTTTTTAAACACCAGGGGTGTGTTCACAACACGCCCCTCGTCTCTTCTTATTGGCAGGTCACAAAAGTCTCTTGGCCTCCCTAGTCTCCTCCCTCTGTTCTCTAAGCTCTTCTCTCCTAAAAAAAGACCCTTTTAAACAACAGGGGTGGGTCCACAACATGCCCCTCGTCACTTATCATTGGCAGGCAACAAAATTCTGCCCCCGACCTCATTAGAGTCCTATTCGCACAGAACTCACAATCACACACCCTGCCCCGTCTGGAATGTACTGGCGCCAGATTTCTCGTTCGACATCTGGACATTTTGTTCATCGCACTCTCTTTGTTCCTTAGAGCCCTTCTCTAATCATCTGCCTAGGCGACAGTGTTCTCTGTGTTAGATAGGCTTCATCTATTGTCAATGGGGTGCCGGCTCTACTTTACTATTATGATTTTCAGTCAGAGTGTCGTCCTGGATCCGAGGACAAACAATAAACAATGACCCTTAGCCACGTCCACTGGTCATTCCACAGCTGGTGGATCGTAAAAATTCAGGAACAATCGAGGAGTGTGGTACTTGTCCTTGAACAGCTGGTGAAACCATAAAACCTATCGTGAATCGAAAGAGGGTAATTCACAACCATCGACGATGTCACAGTGTAGTAGACGGCACGGGGGAGGTCGTGTTAGAAGTACGACGCCTGCAGAAGACAGATATATCGTTCTATCAGCAAAAAGGAACAGGCGCACCACAACTCAGCAGGTGGCAAATCAGTTTCTTGCTGCCTTAGGAAAGCAGATCTCCCGAAAAACTGTTGCCAGACGTTTGAGGGGAGGACTACACGCACGCAGACCTGTTATGTGTGTCCTATTGACCAGACAGCACCATACTGCCCGTTTGCAATGGTGTCGTGAGCATCACAATTGGACTGAACAGGACTGGGCATGCGTACTATTCTCAGATGAGAGTAGGTTCAGTCTGTCATCGGATTGTAGACGCCAACTGATCTGGCGCGAGAGTGGTACTGCTTATCGTCCAGAAAATATCCAGGAAAAGGACCGATATCCGACATGCAGTATCATGGTGTGGGCCAGCATCATGATCAATGGCCGCACGCGCCTACATGTGGTTGCGAATGGGACTTTGACGGGCCAACGATACATTGATGAAGTTCTACTTCCTCATGTTCGTCTTTTCCGTGGTGCTGTCGGGGATAAATTTGTTTTTATGGACGACAACGCAACATGTCATCGAACACTCGCTGTTCAAGATTGTCTAGACAGCGAGGGTGTTCAACGTCTCGTATGGCCAGCGCGTTCTCCAGATCTAAACCCCATTGAAAATGTGTGGGATGCTTTGGGGAGGCAAGTTGCTGGTCGAAACTATTCTCCGACAAACAAGAACACCCTCATCCGTGCACTCACAGAGGAATGGAATAAATTGCCTCAACAGCTGCTGGATAATGTTGTGCAAAGTATGGTACGACGTGTGGAATGTTGCATCACACTCCACGGTGGATGTATCCCGTACTGATACCTTTCTTTAAGCCTGCTGAATTTTAGATGCATTGTTCCATTTCTCCGTACGCAGATCAAATGAACCTTTTTTTTTTCTTTCAGATGTTTCACAGCTTTTGTACTTTCCAGAACAATAAATATTCTTTATTCTAATGTCTGAACAGTGTGGCAACTATATTTTATCCTACTAGGCCTCATGTCTCGCTTAATGTTATGCTACATAGCAATTTGTGATCCGTCCTTAGCAATTGTCCAGCAGTGTATATACATGTATATATATATACATATATATATACACATGTATATATACATATATATACATGTATATATATACATATACATATATATACATATATATACAGATATATACATATATATATACATATAAACATATATATATATATATATATATATATATATATATATATATATATATATATATATATATATATATATATATATATATATATATATATATATATATATAAAGGAGAAAAGCGACTCACCCACTGACTGACTGACTGACTCACTGACTGACTAATCACGATATCTCCGGAACTATTAAACCTACAAACTTGAAATTTGGTAGGTAGGTTCCCTTCATGGTGTAGACGTCAGCTAAGAACGTATTTTGCAATGTTCGAACCCCAAGGGGCGTTACGAGGGTTTAAGGGGCGTTATAGATAATTATTTCCTTTACTAAACTATTAGATGTAAAGTCGTGAAACTTGGTACACAGATTTTTCTTTCATAAAGTAGAGATTCCCTACACAATGATTTTTACAAAAATCGACCTCCAAGGGGCGTTGAGGGCGCTTAAGGGGCGTTATACATAATTATTTCCATTTTTAAACTATTAGACGTACAGTCTTGAAATTTGGTAAGCGGACTCCTTTCATAGAGTACAGATTCGCTATAAAATGGGTTTTGTGAAAATAGACCCCAAGTGGCGTTGTGGAGATTTAAGGGGCGTTATATATATAGGCAATTAACTCCTTTTTTAAACTATTAGACGTAAAATCTTGAAATTGAGTAAGCAGATTCCATTCACTGAGTAGAGATCTTTCATAAGATGTGTTTTGTGGAAATCGTTTCCTAAGTGGCGTTGTGGGGGTTTATGGGGCGTTATAGATAATTATTTCCATTTTTAAACTATTAGACGTACAGTCTTAAAATTTGGTAAGCGAATTCCTTTCATGGTGTAGAGATCCGCTACAAAATAGTTTTGGGGGAAATTGATCCCCAAGGGTCACTGAGGGGGATTAAGGGGCGGCGTAATAGATAAATATTTCCTTTTTTCAACTAATAGAAACACCTGCTTGAAAATTAGAAGGTATGTTCCGTTCATGGAATAAAGTTCCTTTTACAAAGATTTTTGCGAAAACGGACCCCCAAAGGAGTGGGGTTGTGAGGAATCAGGCGTGTTATAGAAAAATTCCTGTTTTTGAATTTAACTCATTTACTTGAAATTTGTTGAGCACTTTTATTTAGTTGAATAGAGTTCCACTAAGAATGGATTTTACGGAAATCAACTCCAGGGGGAAGCGGGGAGAGTTATTGGGGCGTATTAATAGACAAAATTCCCGTTTTTGAACTGCTAAGACTATAATAATAAAATTTGGTTTGCATGTCTCTTTTGTTGAATTGGAATCCGCTAAGAATGCTGTCAACGAGGTATTGATGATAAAAATTCCATTTTTGCTCTGTTAGATTTAGACTTGAAATTTAGCCCGCATGTTTATTTTATGGAGTAGAGATCCACTGAAAGTTGTTTTGGTCGAAATCCACTTGATTATTAGGTTAAGTGAGCGAAAAAAATATTTCTCCTTCTATTTTAGATATAAATAGAAATTAGATATTATAATTTATGTTCTTTTTATATCAAGGGGCGAGAGTGTAACAGCTATAAATATATTTTTCAATACAATCGAATTCTTAATGCTAGATATCAATAATTAATATATATGTAAACAGTATAGATATATACAACATCGTGAAATACCCAGTGAAGCGGGTGGGTAACGGCTAGTATATATACATATATATATATATATATATATATATATATATATATATATATATATATATATATATATATATATATTTAGTTTAAAAGAATTTTACTTATCTCTAATGCTCTCATCTATTCACGAAAGAATAAGTTAAATATACTACGAATTCCCTTAGTTTATTTCTGTAAAACGTTCGAGAGAGAATGATTCTCGGTTCTGGATTTTATCATTTTTTTCGCAGAGTATAATTAATAATTTAAAAATTTGGCAGCACACACACACACTTCGAGCATTTGGCGCACAGTGGTTGAGAATCACTCATGTAGATTGAAGTTGAATCTCAAACAGGGGTAGCATAGATAATCACCAGTCGCAAAATTTAATTCTTACTTTTTCTTTAAGGGAAATGGAGATTTTATCCCGATCAGAAGATATCTAGGTAAATTCTAGACCAAAATTTCTTCGCTGAGATAAACTTTTTTTTTTTGGTAAGTTAAATTCAACTAAACATACATCAAAGCCGTCATCGATGGCTTACTCTCCTCATCCGCAGAACCTTCTCAATAAAGGGTCCTTTCCTGAGCGCAAATAGTATCCCTTGCGGGAGAGGCTATGAGGGTGGTACTCAAAACTTCTTTGATCTGGAGCTATGCATGCAAGAAATCGTTATTGATACGCTACCGATTTTGTGTTAAAAGAATATAAATTTCGCATATTTTCAAAGTATATTTTATAAATTTTTGTATTTTTAAAATGTTATATGTATGTATATTTATATATGCACACACAACTAATGCGTAATATTTAAATAACCTTTCAGGTTGCATCATAATCTAAAATAATCAACTGGGTGATTTGAAATTCACACTGCAGAGGCAAGTACTTAAAAGTTGATGAATGCATAGTAGCTGAAAAAAGAATTGTTCGCATACATTTTGGAACTAAGTAGAAAGCCGCCCATCCAGTATAGTGGTTTGAAACGCCGTCTGCTGCTCCATGGGGTCTGGGTTCGAATTATGGAGAAGGCATGAATGCTTGTAAATGCATACTACTTTCGCAGGATTATGTTACTCTAAATAACCGTCGAGCCGTAAGTCCAATACTGTGGTTGGTGGAAGGGGAAGAGAGGTGGGAGGTCCTTGACCACCTATAGGGTATTCTCTTTCAAATCGTACTGTCACCTGTAAGGTGCTCAAAGCTACGGATAACGGCAGACGTAGATCTAACCTTTTGCCGCAAAGAATTTCAAGATCTTCGATTGGACACCGTCAGACAGGTGGCATTAGTAGCACAAAAACTACAAAGCAGAAAAGGCTTTATTGAAAAAAATGACGTAAGTAAAATACATTGTTCATGTTGTAGAACAACAAAACAAAGTCCCTTAATAAGAAATATGACCTTCCCTAACAAAAATGCTTGGGCGACACCGCCTGTTAATACTCAGTACCAAGTTATCCATTAGTTCTTGAGAAAAGAGTAGCATCTTTTTTCAATGAGCATCTGTTTTATCGTGTTAGTGTTCTCTGGAGGACACGATCTTGCTGGCAGGTGTCTTCCCCAAAAAATTGAGGCTGAGGTAGCCCAGTGGTCAAGGTATCAGATCATGATAGGAATGTCATGAGTTCGAGGCCAGTACCACTAAAGACCCACCGTGTAGGGCAGCGATGCATGTTAAATCTGTCTATAGCTGAAACGTCTTCCCGATGGTGTGGTGTGGTAGTTAGTGGGTGCCAGCTCAGATGTAGTCCACGTCACTTGACCATGGTTCAAAATTACGTGGTCCGTCGCCAAAAGTCCTCGTGTAGCTGAACAGCACGACGTTAATATTCACTCACTCACTCACCCCAAAAAAATCCCACGTATGTCCTGCGAGATTTAAACCAGGGATGCCCACTGGCCAATTAATTCTGCTGATATTCTCGATTTCTGGAAGCTCCTCAACAGCAGAAGTCCTGTGTGGACATCTATTATCGCCCACAAAAATAAAATCTGGAGCAATAGCACTTCAGAACAGAAGCACGTGTGGTAGGTAATTTCACAGTCAAGATCTCCGGTAAGTGAGCCGCTGTCTAAAATATGGAACTCCCTTCGCCTATTCAACATAATGCCTCCTCTCACAAGCACTACAGAACCACCCTAGTGGTCTCTTTTCTTTTATGTTAATGGAATGAAAATTTGTCCCTACCTCTCCCTCCATATCAACTCTGGCTCTGAGAATAATTTCTCAGACTGAAATGACTCTCGTCAGTAAACAGAACGTGACTCCATTGATGAAATGTCCAATCTTGACTCCACTGTAAACTATGTAGCCGATGGCTGATGGTAATGGTATGCAGTATTCAAGACGATGGCCAAACAGGCCACCTTTATGTAGATGTCTGGCTACAGTACGGCGGGATTCCTGTCGTCAAGTTTCCATCCACAATTGCTGAGCAATGTTGCCTGATATCTGGTTCTGGTCTCTTTTCACCTGTAGAATGATATATCGGTCATCATTTGTCTTTGCTTTCCTCGGCCGACCACTGTCAACCTTTCTTACAGCTGCACCTGTCATTTGGAAGGCTTTCCAAGTTCTTGAAACTACATTTTCATCAATTCCAAAAACTTATGCTACACTCGTCAAGCTACTCTCCTCTTCAAACTTGCAGATCTTTCTACCACTTGTAAAAGCATTCTGATGGCTTCTTGTAGCCATTTTAAATTGCAGGGAATGTCCGGAAATGCGTTCTTCCTTCTTTTTAAGTTGCCTTGGCACTGAACTCCCGCAATCAACAGGTTTGCCGGCCGTGGCGTCACCTGAGATGTCATAATGCTGTACTGGTTCCAAAAAAACCCACCCCTTTTCAACAATTGCATGGTTATGTGTTGAAAAATTGCTTTGTTGCATAAATTTTAATCACCAGTGTATATATATTAAAGTTTATTTTTTATATACATCAAGTGCTGTTGAAGCAAAACCAAAAGAAGCAACAGTAGTGAGTTGATGATGAAAACTGTGAAATTTTCACAGAAAATCATGAACAAAATATTCTGAAAAAAGAAAAGTGTCAAAGGAAAAAGGGAGAGGAGAAAGGGGGATCAGTAATGGTGGTTTCACACCAGTCGACTTGTGCTGCATATAATAGAAGTAACAGAGAGTCGGGAGCTAGTATTGATTAGAAATTGTTTGGGTCCTTTTACACGTGGTCAATTCGTACTCCCCGCTGTAAAGCTCACGAAACCACGTTCTCCTCCCCACTAATTAACTCACCTAAAATGATATTATAGAGGCAACGCTCTCATACACACACACGGCTACTTGCATATTGAAAATGGAGAAAGCTTTTTATGGTTTCAACGTTTAATTCTTCAAAGAAGAAATCAGAAATTTTTCTGCGATATGGGACATGGATTGCCATATGTATAAAGACTGAATTAAAAGAAATTAAACATGGAATGCAATGAATGGATTGTGTCAGCTTTATTTGGATTTTGTTACAATGGAGCTTGTGAAACAAAATTCAATCTATAAATTAGATTCAGTTTTTTTTTTGTTTTGTTTTTCAAGGACTGAAAAAAGCAACAGTTTTTTTCAAGATTTTACGTTTTAAGTTTTGACATGCAGGATATTTAACTTGTAATATAAATCCCTAACAATCATATGTACTAAAAATTCTTATTTTGCACAAACGTGAGATATTTAAGTGTTGGTAAAGTTAGTTTTTCAGCAAGCAAGTTCCATTTTTGGTACTTGGGTATTCTTTTTTTCTTTTGTTACCCTTGTATGCCAGTTATTTAATATAAATCTGAGTTTCGAATGTTTACGAAAAGTTTCTAACTTGAAAAATGAAACATTTTAAGTGCAATTCTACAACAGAGACACCGCGTATACAAGTTATGATATGTTATAAAATATTACAAGCAAATTTTTAGATGTTGCAGTTCACAAGTGTCTTTTTTTTTAAAAAAAAAATATTTATTTTTTCCTCTATCCCAAATTTTTTATTATAATTGCTGTAATCATCAAGTGTTCTTTTTATCCTGTTTCTCAAGGGACGGTGTTTGTCATTATTACTTGTTTAAACAACAAACTAAATAAGATTGAGAAAATATAAACTATATTTTTTAACTTGATAGAATTTTTGATTAATGTATACATCCATACATATAAATTATTTTGAAAACAAAAACAAGTAATTTTATTTTTTCCCCAAATATTTCATTATTAAAAAATCTCTGTTTGACACACAAACTTAAACTTTTTAAACACTTAATTATATAATAATTTTATACTATTATTCACACACGTAAAATAAAGTATTTTGAAAGCAAACTCATCCTAAGTTATATATTAGAAAGTCTACATTTTAAAATTAAGTGGAATATGTGCCGTGAACATTCCAAGAGTTTTATTGAGTCTATTTAAAAATATTTAATGGGTTTTTTTACTGGTAAAACCAATTTTTTTTTGTTTCAGTATGGCTTTTATTCAGTTCCTACTCTCTATTTGTTCACTCTCTCCCTATATATATATATATCTTGTTCAAATTTTTAATCGTTAGTAAAATACTTTCTCTTCATCCATTCAAGTTCAAATACATTTTTTTAAACTTGTAGTGGATGACACTTGATATTAATACAGTCTTTCAAATATTAATTAATTAATTAAAAAAATAATTAATAGAAGCAAACAAAAATAATAACCCAACAGCATGTATAGAAAGAAAAATCGTTCCTTGTGTCCCTGTAGTGCAATGGATAGTGCGTTGAACTTCTAATCTAAAGGTCGTGGGTTCGAATCCCTCCTGAATTAGCCTCATTTCTGAGAATGTGTTTTCCTTTTTACTATACTATTTTATTAGAATAATTAAATTTAATTAATGAATAAACAGAGCAACACAAAAACAAAAATTAATCCAACACTATATATAGAATGGAAAATTGCAAGAAAAATCGCTTTCTATTTTGTCACTTAATATTGTAATTCTGTCATATGTATATACATATTTATATTAATTGCAACTATTTAATAAAAATTAACTAAAAAAAATTTTTTTTTGTTGACCTAAGGGGGAATTGACTTAATTTTTTTTGTTTATATTACTTGTTTTAAAAGGAAGTTTTAAGTATAATTCTTTAAATAATACCGTTAGAAATTATCTCTGTTAATATTACCTATCTCTTTCCTAATAAATTATGGTGTATTTGAATTTTTTATTGAAAAAAAATTTAATCCATGAAATTTATATTTGCCTTTCTCCAAGTTTCATAATTTTTCTTTTCAAGAAATTCATGTAAGGATAACTAAGTTACTCATTAAAGGGGAAAAAAAGGTAAAACATCCGTAGTGTAGCTAGCCTATATTAGAATCGATGTTCTCATTATGTTTATAATCTGATGAAATAAATAAATATTCAATAATAATAAATGCATAAATTTCTTAAAACAATAATCAATATTTGACTAATATATCTAAATTATTTTCGACACTAATCTTGATTTCTTGCCAATTAGGAAGATCTTGACTTCTCACGGAGGATTTTCCCGAAAATTATCTATTAATGTGTTTGGCTGTTTTAACTTTTTTTGTTTAAATTTAGGTAATCCCTTGTTTGTGTCACAAATATAATTGAAAACGATTATTTTTCAGTGCCATTTTGATTAAAAGTGTGCACTTTACGGAGTGCATAATTAATAAGGGACGTAGACAGTTGTGTAACGGAGAGTATTAGCCCCCCCCCCTGCAAAGTCAGGTTTGGGGTCCCAAGCCGAATCTTACAAAGGGTACGTACTTGTCATCAGTCAGGCTTCGGGCCCCTTAGAACCCGGGACATCATCCGGCAATTTTATTAGTCTACGCCACGCCAAGTGACAGCTTACAAGCAGGGGGTGAACCAACGCCTTATTGACTTCCATCACTTGTAACTGTCCAACTCCGAAATAATCCTTCAACTGTTTGGAAATTTTAATCGTTAGTTTTACTATGAATGTTCTTCATATATACTAATTTTTATCTATCTGGGTGCGTCGTTTTTTTAGTTATAAAGTGTATATTTTCAAAATTGCCGTCCAATTCAGTAATTCAGTGGTTGTTTCTCAACAAAATAAAGGAGGTGGGTAAAGATCGACCTTTTTTCACCCACCTTCAAATTCATATTATGTAATTTTTTAACACTGATTCTCAGTCGAAATGAGAAAAATGTTAGGTTTTTTTTAAAAAAAAAAATCTTTTATTAAATAGAGAAAACAGGGGAAAAATAACAATGTTAAACTATTTGTAACAAATCTCTTCGATTATATTTCCTTCTCGCTTTCACTGGCTAAATCATCACTAGACCATCCAGTAGCAGCGTCTTGAAGTGTATTAGCATATCTAAGACTTGGTGTATTTGTCTGAGTGTAATTATGTCGCCAGTATCCCAAGTACCAAAGAACAGATACAACATGTGCCCGGCAGCCAACAACTGCAGCAGCAACTTTGCACTGACAATGCCATTCAATGTTTGGATTATGACCTACACTTGTTCTTATCTATATGTTATACACTTTTGAACTTGTGTGTCGTGATCTCAACTGAAGTCGAACAACTGAGGAATCTTCTCGATTTACGTAGAGAGAGTACAGGCCTGATTGAATAAGGTGTTCGTGAGTACATTATTTTTTAATAAAATACACAATACGCATACAATACTACATAAAATAATGGTCACAATACAAAAGAAAGATTTGTATTACAATATGACATGCGAGAGGTGAAGACACGTTTGAACACGCACGTGACGTATGAGTCTGACCGATTATCGGACAAGCTCTTTTGTTTCGTATCACACCAACACGCTCGATGCATCAAAACAAATGTCTGTGAATGTCAGTTTAAAAGCCTTATTATTGTAATATTTGAGAGACAAAAAAATATAGTGGTGCTTAAAGCGCTTAACAGTTTTTTTAACCCTTTATCTACCGCATTATGGTTTACTGCAGTTTTTTTCATGCAATATTTTTTTTGGATCACTATATTGAAAATTAAGGGATATACATAAACAAAATAATTACCTTTGGGAAATTTAATCCATTAGAGCTAATTAATTAATTAAAGATATTCCACTGTAAAATTAATTATATACACTGTCCATTTAAAATAAAGAGTTAAATCATTTTCTAAGGTCCTCATTAACATACAACAAAATAAAACACTTAAATTTTGACATTAACTATTTTTTTGGAACAAAAAGGATAATTTTTGCAATCCACTGAAAACGCCATCAGCAGGAAACGCAATTTCTTCTATAAAACTATTCGCCTTTCCCGCTAAAATACTCATCATAGAACCCGTCCTGCCATATATCTTGGAAGAGTGGATTTCAAAGAATATTCCTGCTAAGTATTATCAGAATATTCGTAAAATTGGTTATTCTATGTTACTTTTTAAAGTGAGTGGAACTTATAAGTACCGTCGGTAGATAAAGGGTTAAAGAAAGTTAGAAAAAGCACCCAAAATAACAAAACTCAACGAATTTGCTAAGTTTGATGACTTTTTATGTGACTTGCTATTTTTTTTCTTACTATTTTAGAATGAAAGTAAAGATTAATGCCTAAAGTTCACACAAATATAATAATACAGCTCCAATAAATACTTTGAATTTTCATGACAATGATGGGCGAAAAAAGGCCGATTTTTACCCACCTCCTTTGTTCTAGCATTCTTAACTTCCAATATTTACTACGCGTTAGATGTCTCTTTGAGCGTAATAGATTTAGTTAATAATATTTCTAATACTGTGCTTAGCTTACAATTTTTATTAGATGTATTACCAGGGAATTTATATTCAGTGAGGAAAGGGGTTCTGTAACTCCATTAAAAATATGTCTAATTTAATGGATTAACGTTAAATAAAGAACAATACATTAAAGAGACTTTCTTTGCCCATTATATCTGAAATGGTTAATAACGATGCTTTGATAACTTAAAAAAGTTAATAGAAAGCAAAGCATATTGAATATCTCTGTACTAAAACATCAATATTTTTGATGAAATATCACTGCCTAGTCCCTCCCCCCAAATATGTACAAAAGTTCCGAAGAGAGATAATGCAGTGCTATAACGTACACCCCGACAAACCCCGCTTCGCAGGGGGGGCTCAAAGCCTGACTGACGCAAAGTACGTATCCTTTGTAAGATCTATTTTGGGGCCTAAGACCTGACTTTGCCACCGGGGGTGGTACTGATATTCTCTGTTACGCCTCTGAGATAATGACATGTCGATTGTCATTTGAAGAGTCGATTAATATATTGGATATAATATATATATACTGAAGAGAGTCGATTAATATATTGGATAATATCACATGATATTGGGGTCTAAAACCTGACTTTGCCCCGGGGGGGGTGCTAATATTCTCTGTTACGCCTCTGAGATAATGTCATGTCGATTGTCATTTGAAGAGTCGATTAATCAGATTATTATCAATTCCAAGAATTCCTTAAATTTATGGAAACTGATTACGAGGGCATTTACTTTTCAGAAGTATAAAGATTACATTGAGATAAAATATTGAAGAGATTTTATGATTGGCTAAATGAAATCAAGTCGTTTATGGAATCAAAACCAAAATTTGTGCCACAACTCTGATGAAAAACGGCTTAGAGATTTGATACTCTTAATAGTACATTGTACTGTACATTTGTACTTAACTGTACATTTAAATGAGTAAAACAGCTACTTTCAAGGTAAAAATCACCTGATATTAACAGGAATTTGAAAAAAAGGTTAAGATTCTTGAAAAAAGAATTTTTTTGGTATATTTGTTTTTTTATTTTTACCAGCAGATATAAACATATTACCTACCAATTTTTAAATGAATATAAAAGTGCTGCGATTCTAGTGCTAATCTTAAAAAAAATTACTAATACATCTCAATGCTGAACCTTCGACAAAAGTTGTAGCTTTCCAGAAAAAAATGTCCCTCATTTCACAATATTGTTTTTTTTATGTCATCTATATCTTGAATAACCTAAGAGTAGCTGTTTTCGTCATGCCAAATATAGAAGCATTAATATATATCTCTCAAAGATAATGCCAAATACCTCGCTAATTTCATATTTCCATCTTGATTATTCATTTATAAAAAAGTTAAAATTATTTAAACATGTTAATTATATATTGAATGACAATTTGCAAACTCTTTTTTGTTTCAATTCGTATTCTTTCAATCCTCTCCAAGGCAGTTAACAGGTTGAACACTCCCTGCTGTAAATGATCTTTTTCTTTCCATGGCTATTAGACGCTTGATACCTAAAATTAGGCTTTCTGTTTTTAACTTATATAATTATAAGTGTGTAAATTTGTGTGTTACCCGAAGAATAACAATGAGTTTAATGCAAGTTATATTGTCTGCATTCTGTAATGGATTCTTTAAGTATTGAGATCACAGGGAAATAGCAATAATCTTTCAAAACACGAAAAATATTTTTTTACCCTTTACATTAAAAGATCCCCGGAATATTCGTGTGTCCGGACAATATTTATATTCCTAATAATTATAATCTACAATCGAAATCTATTCTGATAGAGAATACATTCATAAATGATACATATAATAAAATTTAAAATTCAGCAATAAAAAAATTTAAAAACTTGGATAATCTTTTACAAAATAATTGTTAAGTTAAGGTATCCGACTACGTTCGGAACCGTGATTTTGCAAAAGCGCATAAATGGATAATTTTCATGATATTTAGTGTCACTTAGATTAGAATATATGCATAAAATTGTTTTAAGGACATTTTGACAAATTTTTTTATTTAAGTACAATATTTTGGCCAAAAATTAACTTAGAATAATCTTTTTTCCAAATGTTCTTCTTTTGTGAAAAAGGCTTCTATTACAATAATATTTTGCTTGTATATAGCTCAGACCTTTCTACAGAGGCTCAACTAGAATTTTTGAAATATATAACTTAGAAGTGGGTTTATTCATATTTTACGACAACAGAGGGAAGCAATTTTAAGAACAAAAACGCCAATAATTATTTCAATTGGTGGCAACTCTGAAAATAGTGTGAATTTTTCAAAAATTCTAGTTGAGCCTCTGTAGAGAGGTCTGAGCTATATACAGGCAAAATATTATTATAATAGAACCATTTTTCACAAAAAGAGAACATTTGGAAAAAAGATTGTTATAAGTTAATTTTTTGCCTAAATATTGTATTTAACTAATTTTTATTGTCAAAATGTCCTTAAAACAGTTTTATGCATGTATTCTAATTTGAGTGACACTAAATATCATGAAAATGATCCATTTATATGCTTTTTTAAAATCACGGTTCCGAACGTAGTCGGATACCTTAAGGGTTGAAAACACAAAGTTAAAATCTCACGTAAGCACAAGATAAGGAAAATATAAGTAAAATACTGTCGAAAACAGTTTTAGTAATTTTAAAACATCCCAAATCCATCCACAATAGACATCCGTAATTGTGCGTATGATCAATACCATATCAATAGAGATTAACTCTTGAGCATATCGATACATCACTATCTGACTACATCCCCTAGGGTTTTGTTTATACAACATATACCGTCAAAAAAATTTTTTTTTTTAAATTCTTGACCTTATTTTTCAATTAAGCAATAAAAAAAGAGCAAATCGCTGATATTGCTCATGCGAAAATCAGTGATACTTAAAAATTGTTTATGTTTATTTTGATCTTGCACAACAATACTGAACTCATATAAAGGTAAATATGGCCCTGATTTGATTGCTTTTCACTGGGTTCGTTTTCATATATTTTGGCGCATTAAATTTTCATTCCTGAATTTGCACTACTCTATAAAACAGAGAAAATATTTTAATCCATTCAATTTTTTACTGTTCAAATTCCTGCAAATATTAACCAAGTTGTAATCGTATGTTTTTTGGTAGGGACACATCCAGAAATTGACTTTGTGGGAGGTTCAGTTTCAATGAAAAATAATTAAAATAATGACTGTAATTTCATTAAGGCTCTCTTCGGTAAAAGTACGAGAGCTTGAACTAAACGCGAAGCACATTTTCAGATAGAAGAAAGGCCTCAATTTCTATGGAAATTTCCAATATTATAACTCCTACTTCTGTTAACAATATAGTGTTTTTAACAGTGCCAAAATATTCCATGAATACTTTCTTTTTTGTTATAATATGTGAACGCACAGCTCATTTAACATTACGGTATGAAAAAGTTAGAAACACATTTTATACCTGAAAAAATGAATAAACTCGGTTAAAAACGGGAAGTATTTAAAAAAATTCTGCTCTCTAAAGGATAGTGAAGCCAGAACATCATATTAATGTTTCGTTTTTTTTTATCTTTTATACCTGAAAAAATGTTCCAAATTCTGGTCCTATTTAACATTAATCGAAGACAGCCTTAAATATATTCAATTACTTTTTTAATTGATTTGTTAATTTAAGGGAAAATAAGTTATGCACTTATTTAATTCATTCAATAAACTGGAACCATTTGTGAGGTAATTACATTTCGTATACATTAATACATAATTAAAGTTATTTATATAAAATATAAATAACCATCCCCTTCTATTGTAGTGAGTCCTTGTAAAAATGAAACATGAATAATTCATAAAAATTAAAATTTGCTTTATATGAAAAATAATTCAATGTACTTACCAACTTAAAACATCCCAGATTTATATTTATGAACTAGAATCGTTTTCAAAGAATAACGTTTCGGTTCTCCCATGTAAAATACTTCAGAAAATTTAAGAGAAGGTTTATATACAAATCGCTCTCATATATTTTTTCTCTCGAAGTTGAACGTCTATTACATAAATCACATGGTTTTATAGTTTAGTACAGAGGCTCTTAAATTGTAATCCACGAGCCCCTGGTAGTCCCTAGCTCCCTTCTAAGGGGGTCTGCGAAGGTCTCTCCTTAAATGTTAAAATTTCCCTCTTAGTGACTCGTGCAAAAAAATCAAAAGATGTGCCATCCTATACTAGATCACTAAATTTCTTCAAATTAAGAAACTCCGGTTTTCTCTTCAAATAATATTACTCTTTAATATTCGTATTTTTTTTATTGGAATTAAAAATTCTCACTACGCATATGAAATTTTAACTATACACTTTTGCAATTTATAGAATTCTTTAGATCACTAAAAAGGGAAGGGGAATTGATTTTAAAAAACGGAATTAGAAATAATTATGTGTATATTACTAAATTCAATAAAAATTAAAAATTTTTCCTCTTTTCCCAAGTTACAAAAAAGAAAAAAAAGGAATTTTTATGAAAATGTTTTTATTGGATATAAAACATGTAACTTTACCATTGATTGCATTTCTTAATGACTTAAGATACCTTAATACTGATATTAAAAGATAATTTTAACTGTATACGCGTATATAATAACAAAACAAGAAAGTTTTGTTGCTTTAAATTCTTGTAATAAAAATTAAACTTTTACTGCTTTGCCGTTCAAATCACAGACGGCAGCACCGTCATTCGATTATATATATATATATATAAATCCCATTACTCTCGTATTTCAATACAGAAAACTATTGGTAAATAGAATACAATATTTACTCAGGAAGTAAACTTTTGTAATTTTTCAGAAAAAAAAAAAATAAGAAATAGTAAAGAAAATAAAGCATGTAATTTCTCATTTTGTGAAGGAACCATTTATCTCTGGTTATTACGACCAGAACAGTATTAGTATTTCACCACTCTTTTTGATACGCTCATTTCGAATAGAGGGCGCTCTTGTAGTTTACACACACACGCTGTTCCTAGAGATCTGTAAAGGACAGTTTTTGTAGAGATTTTCTCTCGCTAGATGGCTGCACCTGTCAACTGTTTTTCGAATCCGCGGAACGTGGTATTGGCAAGATAGCCAAATTAATTCTATTCAAATAAATGTTAAACTTAAATAATAATTGTTAAACTTATTTTATATAAATGCATTTAATTTCTGTTAATTTTTAAAATGATCTTCATAATTTATATTTCTGTTTTTATATTTTTACTGCTGTACTTGTATCGATTATATATATGCTTAACTGCAACATAACTGTATAAAATACTGAAAACGTGGCATTTCTGTACAACGTGTAGATATAGCTTGCTGCCGGTGTTGAACGAACACGCAGAATAAAAATTCCAGTAGATATTGATAAAGTCTAAAGTTTGAATTAAATGAAAACTCAACACTTGAGTATTTATTAAATACTCAAAAATGCTATGAAACAAGCACCTAATAACTGGTGACCCTGGATTTATTGATTGTTAACTGGATTTTATTTACTGGAAAATGACAAAATAGCGCATTGGCTAACAAGATCGTGGAGATGGCGCTAAGAACAATTGATGCTGCAGTGGTTCAGAAAAATTCCTTAAGAGTGGATGAACTCCTGTCTAAATTAGTAAGTCTTGAAGAACAACTTGCCTCCTTGAAGCTACAACGAAAATTCCGGAGCTCTAGCCCTCATCATCATCAGAGGAGTAGAAGTCGCAGCAAATCAAGGTGCCGCTACAATCCTCAGGGAAAATATTGCTATTACCATTTCCGATTCGGGAAGAAGTGCCTCCCTGGCAAATGTGTACAGCCGTGCAGTTTCAATGAGCCGGGAAACGAATCCCAGCAGTAGACGCCGCGGCGAGTCCTGCTGCCGACATTTTAGGCCGCAAATTCCGGTTATTTGTCAAGGACAGATAAACCGGATGTCAATTCCTTGTGGATAGCGGAGCAGACGTCTCGATCCTCCCTTGGACAAAAACGAAAGGTGAGTGCCAAGCCTCTCAATATAAACTGTATGCTGCTAATGGCACTGAAATTCCAACATATGGTCTAAAAATTCTCACGCTGGATCTAGGCCTAAGACGCCCATTTCAGTGGCCGTTTATTATTGCCAAAGTTAAGCGAGGAATCATAGGTGCTGATTTCCTTCAAAAATTCCAGTTGCTGATAGATCTGCACAACAGGAAATTAATCGATGGAGTAACAAATCTTTCAATTAAAGGAGAAGTTGCTACCATCCAAGAAAATAATGATCTCAGCACGGGTCAATAGAGCCTCCAAGTATTTCAACCTGCTTAAGTCGTATCCTGATTTAACCAAACCAAACTTGGTTAACAGAGTTGTTAAACATGGAGTAAATCACCACATCCTAACAACTGGCCAACCGGTTTATTCGAAGTCAAGACAACTAGCCCCTGATAAGTTGAAGCTGGCGAAGCAGGAGTTCCAGTTTATGCTGGACAACGACATTATTAGACCCTCAAAATCTCAATGGGCAAGTCCATTGCACTTGGTTAATAAGAAGGATGGCACATTAAGACCATGTGGCGATTACAGGCGACTCAACGCACAGACAATACCAGATCGGTATCCAATTCCTAGAATTGAGGACTTTAATCACATCCTAAAGGATAAAAAAATATTTTCAAAGATAGATCTTGTAAAGGCATATTATCAGATACCTATTGCTGAGGAAGACAAAGAAAAAACTGCCATCACCACCCCATTTGGCTTGTACGAGTTCAATACTATGAGTTTTGGACTGAGGAATGCTCCTTCAACCTTCCAACGTTTCATTACTGAAGTACTGTATGGACTCGACTTTGTTTTCCCGTATCTTGATGACGTACTTGTTGCCTCATCTACGGAAGAGGAACACAGTGAACACCTAAAAATGGTATTTGAAAGATTCCAGCAATATGGACTTCGAATAAATGTTTCCAAATCAGTGATGGGAGCTGCCCAAATTGAATATTTGGGATTTCTGATCACAGCAGAAGGTTCTCGGCCATTGCCAGAAAAAGTTCAAGCTATTATAAACTACAAACTACCAGAAACTATTCATGACCTGCGGACGTTTCTGGGCATGATAAATTTTTACCGAAGATACCTAAAGGATGCTGCTAAGACTCAAGCACCTCTACATGAACTGTTAAAAGGAGCGAAGAAGAAAGACCGCAGAAAAGTGCATTGGACTGATGACACCAGGAGAAGCTTCGAAAAATGCAAAACTGACCTTGCCGAAGCTGCTCTTTTATCCTTCCCAAGATCTGGACTACCCCTATCACTTTGCACAGATGCATCAGATTTGCTGTGGGCGCAGTACTCCAGCAGTTAGAAAACGAGGGTTGGAAGCCAATAGCTTTTTACTCAAAGAAGCTAAATGAAACACAAACAAGGTATAGTACCTATGACCGAGAACTATTGGGAATATACCTTTCAGTGAAACATTTCAAACACCTGCTGGAAGGGAATGATTTTGTTATATATACTGACCACAAGCCTCTGACTTTTGCATTTAAGCAAAAAAATGAAAAAGCATCACCAAGACAACAACGACAACTTCAATACATTTCAGAATTTAGTTGTAACATTCAACATGTATTGGGTAAAGATAATGTTGTTGCAGATGCCTTATCCAGAATTGATTCAATTTCTGAAATCAACTTTGAGGAAATTGCAGAAGAGCAAACTACTGACGAAGAGTTGCAACAATTATTGCACAACAATTCTCTAAAATTTAAACCTTCGACATTGCCATCTGGAAAAAAACTTTGGTGTGACATCTCAACACAAAAAAATAGGCCTTACATTCCACAAAAATTTAGGTTTCCAATATTCCAACTAATTCATGGCTTAGCTCACCCTGGTATTAAATCTACAGTAAAACTGATGACTGAAAAATATGTCTGGTCGGATATTAAAAAGCAAGTCAGAGAATGGGCAAAAGCTTGCATTAGATGCCAAAAATGTAAAGTCAGCAGGCATACAAAATCTAAATTAGGAGAATTCGAACAACCAGATGAAAGGTTTAGTGTAGTTCATATAGATCTCATTGGAAAATTACCACCTTCAGAAGGGATGCAGTATTGCTTAACCTGCATTGACCGATTCTCTTGCTGGATGGAAGCAATTCCTATACCTGAAATAACAGCTGAAATAGTTGGGAGAGCATTTTATGAGAAATGGATTTGCAGGTTTGGAGTACCTGCCAAATTAGTCACAGACCAAGGTCGACAGTTTGAGGCAGAACTATTTAGAAGCATAGCTGCAATATGTGGTGCTAAACTAGCCCACACAACATCTTACCATCCTCAATGTAATGGGAAAGTAGAACGTTTGCATAGGACCTTGAAAGGTGCTATAAAAGCTCACAACAATATTAGGTGGACAGAGTCATTACCCACTGTGTTGTTAGGTTTAAGAGCTGCCATAAGACCTGACATTAGTTACACAATTGCACAGATGGTCTATGGTACTTCCATTAAATTACCTGGTGAATTTTTTGATCCCCCTACTATTAACATGGATCCACAGAATTTTGTTGCCAAATTACAGCAACACATGGCAGAGCTAAAGCCGCTGGTCTCCTAGTAACAGGAAGCAAAATATCTTTGTGCATAAAGATTTGAAATCCTGTTCCCATGTGTTTATTCGTATCGACAGAGTTAAAAAAGCATTAGAACCACCATATGAAGGACCATATACTGTACAAAAAAAGTATGATAAGTATTTCACAATCTTAATCAAAGATAAAGCAGTTAATATCTTTGTAGATAGACTGAAACCTGCCTATTTGTTAGCAATGGATAATGAAAATGAACAAACTAGTGTTGGGAAAAAAAAATGAGATTTCAAATTGGAAAGAACTTTCCCCATTGCCAGCTGTGGCAGAAAGATAAAAAAACCAGTAAGATTTAGAGAATAAACAAAATAGCAACTATTATGTATGTAAGTGTTAAAGTTTGAAATTCCTTTCACTTACTACTACTAAACAGTTATTAAAAATTAGTAAATTTGAAAATCACCATTTATAAAAATGTATCTAATTGATTAAATATATTTCTTTTGGTAATGCAATTCATGTACATATAGTGAAAAAGTTAAAGTAAACACTGATTTAAATGTTGTAGATATTCTTATAAAATGACAATGTATGTTTATTCCTGGATTTTAGAATTGAAAATTGACTCTTAATTGGTTATATATACATGTATGATTTTTATGCTAGTATTGTGAAATTTAAATAATTATTCTTCCACTATCCTGATATAACCTCATCAGTAAGTTGTAAGCAAAAGTAGAATTGTGTGTAATTTCATAACAGCGAGAATCTAAATCAAACAAAAGCTTTGTAAATAAAAAGAAATTAAAGAGCATGATGTAAAATTTTCCATGTATATTCTCGCATTCAAATTTTAATATATGTTATACAAAGTTCAACTTTATGTCACAAATAATTATCCATTACTACTGTTTTTTTACATTGTCGACAGAAATTCTCTTATTAGTATTACAATTTGTGGGCATCTCATCTCTTAAATGTGTTACAGAATGTATTTTTTTTCATTGGAAAGTATGTATTTTAACAAAATTATCTATTATGTATTTAATAATGAACATAAAGTTTTCAGGATATCAATATAAATAGATGTGTTAGCATCAAATTCTATGTTTATAAATAGATATGTGTTAGCATCAAATTCTATGTGTATAAATAATATGGTTAGCATCAAATAAAATGTGTATAAATATATACTGTTTTGCATAAAAATGCTCAATCGTGGTAAATGGATTGTATTAGTGATTAACTGAGTTATAATTATGTGGTGAATTGAAACTAAAGTTTTCTGGTATTCTTTCTTGTAAATAGGAAGTTTTCTGTATGTTATATATTATAAAATTACCCATTGTGTATGTAAATATGAAAATTGATTTTTTTAACACTATTGGATTTGATATGTTTCATAATAGTCAAAAAAATTAAGGTGCTGTCATTGTAGAGTAACTTGAAATGTTTTTTTAATGGCATGTTAACTTTCATTGGAATATGAATGATTTTTTTTCGCAAAATATTTATGTACTTCTTAGTTTCCCACGTTCAAATATTGACTGAGTTTTGTGTATTTGCAAAAGCATTCTGTAGTTTATTCGTTTTTGAGTTATTGAATATTTTATATGTACTCTATTTTGACTTTGTTTAAATTTTATTGTTGTTCAGTATAAATATACATTTAAAGTAATGGCTGAACATTTTAGTTGTATTTTTCCATGTATTTTTTATGAAACAGGAAGGTAGCCGTGTTTAAATATTTTTAAACTTGTAGCATACTTTGTGCACTAAGACTTATGTAGCAATCCTGTAGTAGTAATTTTGTGTTGTGTAATGTAATGATTAGTAATGATTGTGTTAAAAGCGGTTTGTATAAGTTTAACTTGTAAAAAAAATGAAATTATAATCTGTTCAATAAGTCTGAAACTGTCCCTGCCATATATGTTTTTTTCTTGTATCGTAACTTTGTTACTGGCAAGGGAGTAATGTAAAGGACAGTTTTTGTAGAGATTTTCTCTCGCTAGATGGCTGCACCTGTCAACTGTTTTTCGAATCCGCGAAACGTGGTATTGGCAAGATAGCCAAATTAATTCTATTCAAATAAATGTTAAACTTAAATAATAATTGTTAAACTTATTTTATATAAATGCATTTAATTTCTGTTAATTTTTAAAATGATCTTCATAATTTATATTTCTGTTTTTATATTTTTACTGCTGTACTTGTATCGATTATATTATGCTTAACTGCAACATAACTGTATAAAATACTGAAAACGTGGCATTTCTGCACAACGTGTAGAGATAGCTTGCTGCCGGTGTTGAACGAACACGCAGAATAAAAATTCCAGTAGATATTGATAAAGTCTAAAGTTTGAATTAAATGAAAACTCAACACTTGAGTATTTATTAGAGTGCTATGAAACAAGCACCTAATAGATCTTAAAATAAGCAATTCTAAAACACTAAAAAGACTTGTTTAAAACGTACATACATACATTCCTCAGAAGATATAGTGGTGTAAGCCAAAGAATAAATGGTTTGCGTGCTCATTCGAAGTCCATCAATCCTTATTTCAGTTTTTGAAATATTTATTATGACAACACTAACACATTTTACAACACGAAGGCGCACAACATTGAATTTTCATTAAAAATAATTCCATTTTGGGGGAAGGCTCATCACACCAATTTTGAATCTCGTCAAATCGCTCAAAGATCCAATCGGACTGATTGGAACTCAGCCCCATCGTACAAATTTCATTCAAATTCATACAAATTCATTCCCATTCATACAAATTTCCCTTTAGGGATTAATGTGGAGCAAGTTGAAAAACGTGTAATGAAGTTTTTATTATGGATATCATTTCCGGAAACAAATTCCTTCTACATTTAAAAATAATGAAGCAAAATAATTTTTAAAAACATAAGAAAAAAAAAAAAAGTGATGTTCCTTTTTTTTTTTTGGTCACATGTTTGAGTCTTCTTTGCGAAAACTAAGTTTGACTTGCAAATAAAGAAATATAACACCATCCCTTTTCTATTTCTCGAAGTAAGTATATTTCTATATGGTACTATACACAATAAAATCATAATTCTTACTTTAATTATAAGCAAAGTAATATTCGAGAACTCATCAATCTTTTCAAAATCGCTTCTTACCTTTTTTAAAGGAATAAGTTATATATATACAGTTACTCCCAAAATTGAGGGTACACCTACTTTTAAAACGGGAATCAATGTTTAGAATGAAAAATTTATATTAAATGAGGGAGATAATTAAAACCTTTAAGCATAGATGCGTTTATTAGATCATAATTCCTTATTTTGAACGATGAAACAAAATATTTGATAGTTTAAACATACATATAACTTATAAAGAAAATTAGCAGAAATTAATAGCCACAAGATTGAGAGTACATGCATCTATTTTCCTGCATAAATCATGAATAATAAAGAGTTAATATTTAGTAGCATAACCTTTTGCTGATATGACAGCTTCCAATCGCCGAGGCATTGATTCCACAAGATGTCTAGTGGTCTCGGAAGCAATATTCAGCCATTCTTCTTGCAATACAGATTTCAGTTGTTCCTTGCTTGTAATATGATGTTTTTGCACAGCTCTCTCAAGATGGGACCACAGATTCTCGATAACATTTAAGTCAGAAGACTGTGGAGGTGTATTAAGTTGATTCCGACAATGATAAAGCAGCCATTATTTTACAACAAACGCAGTGTGTTTGGGATCATTGTCTTGTTGGAATATGAAATTCTACTCCAGTGTCCCAAATTATCAGCACTTTCTTTCAAATTATTTTGCAGTATATTAAGATAAGCAATTTTGTGCATGATTCCATCAATGAATACTGGCTTTCCCACCCCGACGCAGCCATACACCCCCAAACCATCACCGACCCAGCTCCGTGCTTCACAGTAGGAATTGTGTGTTTTGGGTGGTGTGAGGTATTTGGCTTACGCCACACCATACGACGACCATCACTGCCGAAGATGTTGAACTTACTCTCATCGCTGAAAATGACTTCGTTCCAAAACTGTTGAGGCTTTAAAATGTGTTCTTTAGCGAATTTCAATCGCTTGACTCTATTCCTCTTACCAATTAAGGGCTTTTTTCGAGCTACTCTACCATTATATCCAGCCTTTCTCAGGACTCTTCGTACCGTTTCTGCAGAAACAGATCGACCTAAGGTATTAGAGGTACTGGCTGCAATTTTAGGAGCACTAATTTTAGGATCAATCTTCACTTGATGTATAACTCTTCGCTCGGTTATAGAGTTCATAATTTTCTTTCTCCCTCTTCCTTCGTTATTTGGCAATATACCAGTCTTTTTAAATTTTTGCAGGATTTTTAACACTTCGTCCAACTACTTTAGCAATATTCCCCAGGGATTTACCTTCATTTGACAGTTAAATAACAAGTTTTCTCTCTTCGATCGTCATTTCCTTCCGATTCTCCCTTTTAATCAAGACATCAGATTACAAACACAAATTTGTTATCAGATAGCCTTTGAAAGCCTTTCTTTATCATAAATCTATTATCAAATTTCTATTTAAAAATTACTGGTAGTTTTGCATAGTGATTAAAAAAGTGTACCCTCAATTTTGTGACATTAAAATAGTGTAGTTTTCTTTCGAACCTTCATATTTTTGTTTCAATCAATTTCCACATCTTACATTTAATGTTATTTGGAAGAGTAATGTATGCATTTTGAATGTACAAAAGTGCGTTAACATAGCGTATTAGTTTCTGCACCTAGTAATCCGATGGTGAATTTGGAATTAAGTGTACTCTCAATTTTGGGAGTCACTGTATATATATATATATATATATATATATATATATATATATATATATATATATATATATATATATATATATATATATATATATATATATATATATATATATATATATATATATATATACATATATATATATATATGTCATGATTTTTAAGACAGAATCAGATTAAAGTTAGAAAAGTGAGATCTTTATTCAATCATTTGTACATCTGTTCTGATACCGAGAGCAGGAGGAAAAAGCACGCTATGGTGGTGGTTTCAAGTGGATAACACTTGAAAAACATATGGTAAGTATTGCTGCTTTGAAGAGGGTTCTTGCAAGTTAATGCTGACATATGTTGACTATTAAATCTAACGATCTGGAATAAGACATGTTTATTGGCTAGGCCATATGTTCGGAAGAAATAAATGGGTGATTAGTTTGATACTTGAAGATGGGAACTGAGAAAGATGAATCAAGTGCTAGATAGGGGAATTTAATTTTTAATCTAATTTAATTATCCTTACATTTTGCCCCCCAATTTTAAAAGGAGTCATGGCGTGATTTTTTTTCTCTCTTTACAAACTTAATCAATTTTCAATAAACACAAAACAATACATAACATTATTTAGAAAGACATATTAAACACAGTAGAAATATTTAAGCAATAGTAATACTAAAATCAAAAAGCAATACAATAAACGAAACTATAACAACAAACACAGTAAGGACACTTCCAACATATTAATTGATAAAAATGAATTTCCAAACATATAATTGAAGATTAGCTTGTTCAAATCTATTTGACATCTAGAATAAGAGCTCGCGTTTCCTCCTATTCCTTCATAATAATAGATTTATATTATAGCTAGTAGATATTTTAAAAAAAAAATTATGTTGGAAAATAATCATATCAAACAATAAGATAGTAAATACAAAAATACATGAAATCATACAAATGTTAAAATAATAATTTTGTATAAAAATCTACTCTGGCGCCATCGTAGTAATACCTTATATTGTTACACACATTTTGCATATATGAAATACATTTTTTAAAAAGATAAAAAAACATAGACACCAATAAAATGAAATTATTAATAATATGAAAACGGTGTATAACACACAACTTCTATGCACTATCCAACACAATAAACAATGTTTTATTTCATATGCGTTTTATAAAATATAAAAATTATAAGAATATAAGAATATAAGAGCTCTTTTTTATTATTTTGAGTCGGAAAAGTGGACTCACTTTAATAATAACTTTTAGTATTTCTGAAAATTTTTCTCAATATTCACTGTAACTTAACAATATCGCATACAATATTTTGAATCTTTCCGTAACCTTCTAAAAATTCGTTTCATAGACAAAAATTCTTGAGTTTCTCTTGCATCACACATTCACTAATATAAACTGTATCACCTTACTTAATTTTGAACACATCTCTCTGAGAAATCTGCGTGATCAACTCACAGATGTTCAGGGATGCTGATAAAAAACAATGAGAGGTGTACATATCAAACTAAACAAGTTTGTCCTCTTAATGTTTCGAAACATATACAAAATTATAATGATTGTATTCTCCCTTATCCACTGTATAATATCCAAAAAGAAACTTCAAGTTATTAAATTAATTTTAATTTTAGATAAGAGGAAATTTTCGAGAAATAGTGAATCCTGATATATGGCCAGTATATCAAAACACACAATTTCAAAATAAAAAAATTTAATGACATGCAATAAGATTACTGCTGAATAAAATAATTAACAAAACAATTGAATTCAATGGAGAAAAAAGAATACAACTTGACTTTACTTTTTGTTTCTTATAAAAATCAATATCTCTAATATTAGTTCTCTCATTAGTCATTTTTCTAAAAACATAATTTATATATCTTTCACTTTAAAACACCAATTTCTATCATAACTCTTAACTCATTCGACATCTTAAGATAAAATTATGAGAAGTATATTAAAATTTCTCAAAATTTTGTATGACTAAACCTATATACTTTGTTTTCTCAATTAAAATATAAAGAAAATATCTCATTTATAACACAACTATATTATAAAAAATTAAATACCATATCATATCATATATTATTCTTTTTTCGCAAAGTTCTGTTCAGCAAAACTCAGTTCTTCAATGTTACTAAAATTGGAAATATACAATTTAACTGACCTCCACTTTGCAACGGCAGAACTCCTTGGTGAACAATAATCCAGATGCTGTTGTCACGTTATTTCACTAGTAAAATTTAATTAATTTATTTTTCTTTCAATGTTGGTACTTCACTATTATTATATGGTGGTCAAATTCGCAATATTACCGTGCAGACTTTCCGGCGAAGAAGATTTTTTTTTTTTTATTTTTCTGGCGAAAGGGAGTGACGTCTTTCATCACGGGGGATTCACGCTTTCCCCTTTTTTTTTCTTTTCTCTCCATTAGAATGTTTCTTCCATTCACGGTAAACTGGATGGCTTCTTCAGCAAAGACAGAATATCGTTCGGCAGTAAACACAGCATTCTTCTCGGTGTTAAGAGCGATGTTCTTCCGGGGATTCACTAGCGCGTTTTTTTCCGTACTATTTTTTATTCCGGCAATCTGACGTCCTCAGCAAAGAGAGAAATATCGTTTGACGGAGTCCCGTAATCGTTATTCGCAGCATTTTATTCGATAGCTGGCATAATTTGCGCTCGTTTTTTTAAAAAAATTCTTTAACTTTAAGAACTGATTTAAGTTAAAGATTTCGATCTATATTAGCAAGTAAATCCTGCCGGCTTTAATTCTGTCATGATTTTTAAGACAGAATCAGATTAAAGTTAGAAAAGTGAAGATCTATATTCAATCATTTGTACATCTGTTCTGATACTGAGAGCAGAGAGGAAAAAGCACGCCATGGTGGTGGTTTCAAGTGGATAACTTGAAAAACATATGGAAGTACCACCAAGTTAATGCTGACATGTTGACTATTAAATCTAACGATCTGGAATTAGACATGTTTATTGGCTATGCCATATGTTCGGAAGAAATAAATGGGTGATTAGTTTGATACTTGAAGATGGGTCAAGTGCTAGATAGGAATTTAATTTTTAATCTAATTTTATTATCCTTACATATATATATATATATATATATATATATATATATATATATATATATATATATATATATATATATATATAAATATATATATATATATGAGCTATATAAGTTAATATATGAGCTATCTAAGTTAAAGTATTCAGGAAGTACATTTTTTTATAATTTTTCAAAAAAGAAAATTGGTGCAAATCTCCTAAAAATTCTACATTTATAATATTTAATCTATCTTTATATATATTTGTAATATATGAATATGAATAAAATTATTCAAGTAAAAATATTTCTGTAAAGTTTCCATAACTATATCATGAATTGAAACTAAACTTGCATCGATTAAGTTGGAAAAAAGATACTTTTTCAAAATGTTACACCCAAAATACTAAAAGAATATGAATGAATATATGAATATGAATAAAATTATTCAAGTAAAAATATTTCTGTAAAGTTTCCATAAATATATCATGAATTGAATCTAAACTTGCATCGATTAAGTTGGAAAAGAGGTATTTCTTCAGAATGTTACTCCCCAAAATACCAAAGATTTTTATTAAATTAGTTTTCAAAATAAATGTATCTTATAAAAACAGGGGGAGTCGTTTAAAATTGTTTATTGATTTCGTAAAATTTCATGATAAATTAAAAAATTGCTTATAAAATTAGTTCATTCTAAGAAAATGAAATAAATGTGTTTGTATTTTAAATACTTTTAAACATTTTGATAAAAAAAAATCCTTGCGTGAAAGAAATTAATCGTGAAGTCATAATATATTGAGCAATTTTAACATACTTTTCCATATTTTAATTTTAAAAAACAGAATTGAAACTATTATAAAAAAGTAAAAGCAAACAAATGAATAACAATAAAAAGCTTTTTTAATTGGTATTAATGCTGCCCTGTGAATTTTTAAAACGGTTTTTTAAATTAGAGAAAAAGGTTACTTTATAATTGTTTTAATTGTATTTTTATATGATAACCATTAAAATAATCAAGTTAAACATTTTCTCTTATATATTTCTACCTTGTATAGATATTATTTCTGAATTAATTAAAATAAAAAATTAATTATATTAAAATGAATTATTAATGAATGCATATGACTGCTATAATTTTTAACATATTTTGGGAAATTGGCTAAGCTATTAAATGTTTAACTTTTGAAAGTATGATCAGAAGATATTAAAAATTTAAGTAAGAATGATGTGAGGAGTTGCAAAGGGTTTTGTTTTTTCCCTTTTAATCTAAATATTTGATTTTGCATAATTTAATCTTAAAACTGTGGGAATGAGAATGAAAGGTAAAATATTCAAAACAAAAAACAAAATAATCTAAACTGATTTTGACATTAGATGCGAATATTTTTCATTGAATAAAAAAAAAATAATTAAATCTTTAAGTATTTTCGGTACTTTTCCGTTTCGCTGGTGCAAGCGATTAAGTCACCAAAAATGATTCAACCCGACGCCAAACGGAATATTCTCTCTGGTAAACTTTTACCACCACATTTACAAAACAAAGTCGCGGTTTTTCTTGCATGTAACGTCTTTTTCATAATACATCAAAATTGGATGAAAATCCAATGAGAACTACTATTTTTTATGTGTATATTGTGTGTTGTCGCCAATAACGCCAACTGGGTAAGATTTGCGCCGACGAAACAAAAAGTACGACATTTTTCGGGTAAAAATGAGACGTAATCGTTACTTCAAAGCAAATTTTGTATCTGAAGTTCTCTGTATTAAAAATTCAAAAAAAGATATTGTGATTTTTGTGCAATGTAAATAAGAAAATCAGACTTTTATAAGCTGTTTTAAAATGAGGATATTTAAATGTACTTTAAAAACACTTTTTTTTTAAACGAAACTTTGAGATGTAAACTTCGATTTTTTAAGCATAGGTACAGTTTTTACTTCACATGATTTAAAAGATAAGGAACAATTTTTACAGAAAACAGTTCTATTTTGATACAAAAGAAAACTACAAAGATCTTTAGCTTTTTATTTATTGTATAAAATGTATTGATTAAAAGAAAGAGAAATATATAAAAACTCAGAAAAATGAAATTGAATAGAGCACATTATTTTTAATTATACTATTAGTATGATTTTTATAAAACATATTGGTATATGTTAAACTATTTAAAAAATATTCTTTGTAATTTATCCATACTTTATTATAAAATTTTAATAATCTGTGAACAAAAATTATATTATTGTGCATATTTTCAGATGGTTTAAAATTAAGACAAAAAAAAAGGTCTAATCCTTATTATATAATTAATTGTTTGTTACTTGTAACATGTATATTATTTAAACAAATTATTTTTATGGTATGCATAAGTCAATGATGGCGTTTATTCATAATAGTCACACACTAACTAGCTTGAATTATAGGGAACCAACAAACTTTTATTCTCTTTTCTTTTATGGTATTTGAATATAAAGTGCTATTGGAACCTTAAATATTTAAAACCCTAAGACTCATCTAGCTTTGATGCGGGTGTAGCCCATAAATTGGGACTATCTGTTCCAAATACAGTATTTATTCACGAAAAGGATTTTATTAGAATTAGTATTGATAAAATCCGATAGATGGCAGCTTATTTATTACTAAGGTAAATACATAGACAAACGACGCTGTAGAGGTATCCAAACATAAGTCAGTAACAGCCTTCGGACACAGGTGATCACTTTTGTCTAGTGATCATGTTACTCGGCTTCGGATCCATAGGTTGCGGGTTCTGTTCTCCGGATAAGCATCACTTCATCGGTGACCTTGACTGAATTAAGAAAAGCGCAGTCTTCTGATATGTCGTGGTGCCATCTACCCGCAAGAAGAACAACCAGAGTCGTTAAACCCACACTTGGAACAACAACCAAAGTCGTCAGACCCACTTGGCGCAGCACCAGTTAGCAGCTACGGCTCACACGCTCGCCGTAGCAAATATCTCATTCGTTCGCCTATTCACCGACTCAATGGTGGGAAAGTACTGTAGCGGTATCTAAAAATAATAAGCCAGTAAAAACCTTCGGTTAGAAGTGGTCACTTTTGTCTTGTGGTCATGTTACTGGGCTTAGAATCCATAAGTCGTGGGTTCTGTCCCCCGGATAACCGCCACTTCAACCCTAAGTTGGAACAGAGCGTCAGTATGTAAAGTTCCTATACACATACCTTGATGTGCTTATCTCATATATATATTCAATATTACCATATTTCTTGGTTTATTTTAGTATTCATATTTAGCAAGATGTAATTATTGTAATTTTTGCTTTACAACTTTTGCCTAATTCAAGTTTATTTGCTTTATTGAGTGCTAGTGTGCTACATCTGTGAGTAGGTACTTTAAATGTTTGTTAATACACTTAATCATAATTCTCAGTTACTGTTATGTAATTTATTAGATATATAAAATAATAATGATAATAATAATAATAATAGATACTAAACAGCTATAAACCTAAATAAACATTTATAGAAGTATAACCCGACAGTATTTATATATGTTTACACAAGAATAGGTCTCATATTATAAAAATAAAACCATTTAACACTTTAAAAAAAACTATCACTGAATGATATTCTACAATTTTCGCGGTAAGTTTTTTCAACCCCGCTTGACATTGAAGTATATTGACGAAACTGAGAAAGGGTTTGTAAAATTATTATGTGGGCAATTCTTTAAAAGAATAAATTGACGAACGCTATTAGTTTTTTTTTAACCAATGCTAATACTATCATTTCCGAATAAAAAAAAAAAACACTGAATTATTTTTATCCTCATTATTACCGATGATATTTAAAAAAAAAAAAAACATACACTCACACAGATTAGAACTGTCAGTCTTCAAGGTTCACAAGAAAGAGAACACTTTTATTATGTTGAAAAAAAATTAATCAAATTAAGAACGGGGTTCTTTCTTAATATTTTTTAAAGATTTATTTTTAATCAATGAATTGAAACAGTTATTTAAATAAAATTATATTCTGGAATATCTTATCTCTACTTTTAAAGTTAAGGCGTAAAATTAATTACTAATATCCAAAAGTAACAAGTTGTGCACCAATCTCCCTATAAATACTCAAAACAATAGCGACCACAGAATATCATTTAAGGATAAAACTGTTCATAAATATTCTACGAAGGAAGCAGCAACATATTGTACAAAGAAAATATGATTACAAATATAATTTTTTTGTAAGAAAAGAAAATGTAGAAACTTAAATTAAAATTCTCTCTAAATTTGCGAAAGTACCTTACACGAGTTAGCTGATGGCGCCATCTATGATAACGCAGAGTAATTAATAGATATTAGCGTATCAATTACAGAACCTATATCAAACTAATGATGTTAAACTTATATTACAAATGTATGAGTTCAGAAAAGTGATAGGATTGTTATATTTCAAACATATATACCTATAAATTTTTTAATACAATTAATTTTCACTATCTTGATTAGCTAAACACGTGTTAAACTGTAAATAATTAGGGGCGGGGGAGAATAATATACTGTACATATTAACTTAAATATATTTTACAATTATTGAAAAAAATAGGATTTATAAATACTAAAGGACATTTATAGAAATATAAAAATTCAAATAAATATATATCTATTTTTTTTTAACTCCTTCTTGGCTTTTCCCTAGCTGAGCTTGGGCAGGCGAACTGTACCATCCTGTTCATCACGAGTGTAGTTCGGACAACTTGAAAATTTACAATTTACAATCCATTTTTTTCCCGAATTATTTCCCATGTGTTTTTAATAGTTTCGAATAATTGAAAAGTACCACTCGGTGGTATTTTCTGTAAAAAAGGACGTCCTTCTGCAAAACACCCTCTTAACGCTTGTCTGAAAGACACTTTGTTGACTATATTCCCCAACAGAGAAGAAAACTAATTCAACACGACAGTTTATCATTTGCTGCTCAAAGAGAGAGACTGTAAAGTAGTGAAGGTAAGAAGAGAAACAAGATTCTACTTTCCAGATTACGATGTTGGGTATGTATAGTACCGTGTTTTCGAAGTTATCATACACGATTGAATTTTTGATTAATAATTTCGATGAAATTTATGTAAATGTAAAAGATGCAAATAAAACATTTCATTGATAAAAACTAGGGAATTCTAAGCTTTATATTTATAGTTAGGTGTGAATTGATTCCAAAGTCTAATGATTTCTGCCGTACAGAATGCCTTTACAGGCAAATCACTCATTTATTTAAATAGATTTTTTACGTTAATTTTAGGAAATTTTGTATGCGAATGGTGCTATTACGGTTAAAAGATATGTATGTTTGAAAATAAGCATAAAAAAAAATTGACATTTTTTTGTCCAAAATCCAGAAATTAAATGAGCCTGGAAGGGGTTTTGCTTCAAAAGGTCATGTGTTAAATTCGCAGATGCGTTCGATGTCTCATACAAATTAATCTACCTGAGAGTGAAAAGGGAATGGGAAAAAAAAATCTTACAGTTATAGTTTTTATATAAATATAACTAAAAACGTTATAATAAATGATTACTTTCCTCAATATATACATTAATAAATTTTTTACAATGCCATAAAATTCCGGGCAAATAAATTAATGCTGATGAAAATTGAAATATATTAATTGTAGGTAAAATTTATTAATAACAAAATTTTGCAACATGTTATTTAGCTAATGTACATTTTAAAACATAGAAGTTAATGTCTTATACCAAACATTCAATGATTAATGATATCTTAGAAAACCGTTCGTTGTTTTCGTAAATGTAGGTACAATAAATTCAGTAAAATTTCTT
>BMAU01018480.1:2942500-2957500 GCA_019973935.1 Trichonephila clavipes
TCAGGACCCCAATGAAACTCCACGCCACTTTTCAGCAACGACTGCAAAGGTTCGGCGAGATAACAGAAACCTTTAATAAATCTTCTAAAGTATGAACAAAGGCCAAGAAAACTTCGTATGTCATGTATATTCTTTGGAGTGGGAAAATTTCTTACGGCTTTTATTTTGTCGGGATCGGGACGAACGCCATTACTAGATACAAGATGGCCCAGAACCTTTACTTCTTGGGCAGCAAAAAGACACTTCTTTGAATTTAATTTAAGACCAGCTTCCTGAAGACATTTTAGAACAAGTCTTAATCGTATAAGATGGTCTTCAAAAGTTTCTGAGAACACTATTATGTCATCTAGGTAACAAAGACACATAGTCCATTTAAAATGGCGTAGCAAATTGTCCATCATTCTCTCGAAGGTCGCAGGTGCATTACAGAGACCAAACGGCATGACTTTAAACTCGTATAAGCCTTCGGGGTAATAAATGCCATCTTTTTCACGATCCGCTTCGTCTATTTCTATTTGCCAATAACCAGATCGGAGATCCATGGAAGAAAAGAACATGGCACCTTTCAGACAGTCGAGCGTATCGTCAATACGAGGCAGAGAGGATAAACGTCTTTTTCGTGACGCTATTCAGCTTGCGATAATCGACGCAAAAACGCCAACTACCGTCTTTTATTCTTACGAGCACAATGGGTGATGACCAAGGACTTTCAGAGGGTTGGACGATACCTTCATCAAGCATTTTCTGAACCTCTTCATGAATGATGCGTCTTTCAGTCGGCGAGACTCTGTAGGCTCGTTGGTTGATTGGAGCATGATCACCAGTAAAAATCCTGTGTTTCACATTCGTCTTCGCGGCTGTCGACTTGTCGGTCTTCGTGAAAAGCCCAGAAAATTTTCGAGTAGTTCGGATAGCTTGTTTCTCTGTTCGTCACCTAACTCGGGTGACATCATTAACGAACAATTCATCTGTGACTCCGAAGTTTCTTGCTGGTCATCCAAGAAACCCGATGTGTCGGAAATAACACATAGATGCCCTTCATTTAGTGGTTCAGCTTGGCCTATGCACATTCCTCTAGGGATGATTTGGTTTCGGAACTGCAGGTTGGTAACCCAAACATCACTTTTTCCGTTACGATATGTGGATACCATGGACGGTGTAGCAATATTTTTCTCGAAGAGCAAATGTTTGCTGCCGTCTAGAACTACATTTATGTCTCCTCGGGTTTGATATCCTGATACTGTTATTCTAGTTAAAGAATGCGGCTTAAGTGTATAGTCCCTGGTGGCATACAAATTCCAGGCGTCAGGCGCTGTGGAGTCTCGACAGATGTCTTCTAGAACAAGTTCATTTTGTCCACAGTCTATAACGGCTTGAGACGCCTCTAAAAGTCCCATCCTAGGATGACGTCATGGCTACAATGTGATAAAACAATAAATTCAAAAAGGCAGTTCTCGATTGTTTATACGGACACGTAAAACACATTTCCCTATCGGCCGAACAAAATTTCCATCCGCAACTTTCAGCATAACGCTCTTGGCATCAGCAAACAGAACTTTCTTTAAAAATCGGCGATACTTATCGGATATGACAGAAAACGATGCCCCAGAATCTACTAGAGCACGTATCGGCTTCTTATCTATTATTACGTCTAGTTGGTTACCAGTCATCTTGGCGGTCGACGGAGGATTTCCAGTACACGCGGCCTCACCTCCTTGGAAGGTCGCTCTCCTTAGTTTTCCTCGCTCCTACGGCCTGGCGACTGACTGGATCGGCGATATGGCGACGGGGATCTGTAACGACGTATTGGGGATCGGCCTCTCGTGGGACTTGGCGTAAAACGGCGAGAAGAGTTTGGTCGGCGTATTTCTTCTTCAGTGCCAACGTCGTCGAAGTTCCGTCGGCGGTTTCGAGAGTTGTCAAAGACAGCCTTTCTCTCTCGGCAGTAGCGCATTACATGTCCAGGACGTCCGCAGTGGAAAAACAAACAGGTCTGTTGTCAGCCGTTCTCCACACATCTGTTTTTCTTGGTTCAGGTGGGAATTTCTGAACAGGAGCTCTGTATTTCCTGGTTACAGCGGCGTATGTTGGTCGTGGTCTAGTTTCTGTAGGTTTTGTTGACACTGGGGCCAAAACCCTTTCAACTTCGTCTTGAACGATCTCTTCTAAGGATTGGGGATCGGAGTCCAAAGATTCTTGCGTCTGGTTAACTAGTCGATGGACTGCTTCTCGTACGATTGTGCGAATAAGAGAGACCAAATCAGTCTCATCCGTCAGGGATGCAACCGGTACGACGTTTGGAAGCCTTTCAAATCTCGGTCGACCAACTCTCTTCTGCTTCATATCTTCGATATAGTTGCACCATTTGATAAAACTTGCTGTGTTGTTGATTTCTCTCGTCAACAGGGCCTGATAAATATCCTCAGCAACACCTTTCATTAGGGTGTGACACTTTTTCGTCTTCTTTCATCAGAGGATTTACCTCTTGGCAAAGTCCTAATACACTTTGTATGTAGGACTGTGTACTCTCGCCTGAACGCTGGGCTCGGCATTTTAGTTGTTCTTCTGCCCTTCTGGTATATTTTTGACGGTCACCGAAAAGTCCACTTAGTCCATTTTTAAACGCTTCCCAGGAATCTAAGGCGTCTTCGTTGTTGACATACCACTGTCTCGCAGTTCCGTCAAGAAAGAAATAAACGTTAGCCAGGCACATCATGTCATCCCACTTGTTAAAGTTGGCTACTCAATCGTACTCTTTAAGCCATTTGAGAGGGTCTTCCCCAGGCGCTCCTCAGAAGGTCGATGGGCTCCTCCATTGCTGTAACGAAGGTGTTACTACAGCGGGCTTGGCTTCTTGCTCGGTCGGCATTTTTGTCCTCTTCCTACTATTTTCTTTTAACAGTCCGAATTCGGGGGATAATCCTCTTAACCGGAGGCTCCTGCGAAGGTTGTCACTATTATCCACGTTTGACGTAATTGTACCCCGCGCCTCCACCAAACTTGTCACGGAGTTCGAAAGAAGTACACAGTTCAATTAAACAAACAATTAGATTTATTCTAACGCTTGGAGCTCGATACAACACTGGACTGAGAACATGCCCAACTGGCGATGAACTCTGCTTTTATACACTTCGGAATATTCGAGAAATAACCAGTATGCACTCTAAAGAATGATCTGGATTCATCTAGAACCTAGAGAAACAATACATTAAAAACGGAAACAAAATTCCAGTCTTTGGATAAATCTGCCGGGGCCGGGATTCGAACCCGAGACCTGAGGAAGTTCAGTCCAACGCTCTGCCAACTCGGCTATCGGGACTTGTAGCAAATTATGCGTGTGGCAATATATACATATATATATATATACATATATATATATATATAAATATACATAAATATATATATATATATATGTATACAAATATATATACATAAATATATATATGTATACAAATATATATACATATATATATATACATACATATATATATATATACTGATATATATATATATACATAAATATATACATATACATATATATATATATATACATATATATATATACACTGGTAGCAAAAATTAAGGACGAGACGGTTTCTTCAATATAACTTTGTACAAAAGCTTTCCAAATCAACACATTTAATACCGTAAGATCCCCAATACGTAAGGACATGTGTAATGTAAGCAACACTTACTAAAAGAGAAATAAGAGGGATAAAAAGAAGCTTTATTGAAAAAGTAGCATGGAGTGCAATCCGACTGAAGGCCGAAACATCCCTGTGATGGGTGTCCAGCAAGAAACATCCGATCTTTAGTAGGGTATATGATCTCCCCTGACTGCTAGCAGATTTCACAGCGTCTGCCCATGCTGACAATGAGGGTGTCAATGAGTTGTTGACGCATTGCTGCCCATTAGTCTTCCAGCGCCAATCGAAGCACCCGAATCGTTACTGGTGGTAAGGTACGAGCTGCCAAGCGTCTGCCTAGAAAATCCCATACATGCTCGATGGGATTGAGATCCGGAGTTCATGCCGGCCAATCCATACGTTCAATATCCTCACTCTCTATGAGCTGTTCGGCAGCTACTGTGCGATGACATGGTGCATTGTCGTCCATGAAAAGGAACTGCAGACCCACAGCGCATCTAAAAAGACGCACATATGGAAGAAGAATCTCGTTACAATAACGGGTCCCGTTGACTGAACCTGCGTCGAAGGTGTGGAGGTCTGTACGACTACCAAGCATGATGCCTCCCCAAAAGAGAACACCGCGACCTCCATACCTGTCCCTTTCAATGATGTTCGAGGGATGATTGCGGCTTCCCCGCTCTCTCCAGATGAGTATGCGATGAGAATCGCTACTCAAACTGAATCTGCTCTCATCTGTAAAGAGTACTCGTCCCCATTTATTGTCTCTCCAATTCCGGTGTTCCCGGCACCACAGAGAACGCCTTCTCCGATGGGCAGGCGTTAAACGTAAACACCGTACAGGGCGTCGTGCAAACAGACCACCACCGTGCTGTCTTCTGGCCACAGTAAAACGCGATATCGGTCGTCCAGTCGCCTGTGTCGTGTGTCTAGCAATTTCTCCCGCTGACTGCCGCCTGTTTCTTTTGGCCTGTAAGACAATGTACCGGTCATCGGCGGGTGTGGTTCCTCGTGGACGACCACTACTGAACCCCCGGATAGCTGTTCCTGTAGTTTGAAATTGTCTCCAAAGTCGTGAAACGATGTTGTGAGCAATTCCGAACTCTGCAGCCACACTTGTCACACTGCGGCCTTCCTCCAACTTCCCAATGATTCGACCTCGAATAAAAGCATCCAGATGTCGTCTAACAGATTGATTATTCGCCATTTCTCGCTGAGGTAGCAACTCGGTGTGATTTTAACTGCTATACGGCGTGCAATCTCTTTGCCAGAAATACTGATCTTACACCGACAACATGCTTTATACTACTCAGACCCTCCCCCATTACGTCTACCTGCATATCTGCGCATGTGCTACCGTACATCACCTTACTTAATCTCCTGATTGGTCTTTCTGTCGGCTCTGCCTGTTCGTTCAGCTGATATGCTAATTTTTCGACTTCGTCCTTAATTTTTGCACACCAGTGTATATACATATATATATATATATATATATATATATATATATATATATATATATAAAAATACATAATATATATATACATAAATATACATATATGTATGCATATATATACATATATATACATATATATATACATATATATATATATACATATATATATATACATATATATATATATATACATATATATATATATATATACATATATATATATATATATATATATATACATATATATATATATATACATATATATATATATACATATATACATATATACATATATATATACATAAAAATATATATATATATATACATATATATACATATATATACATAAATATATATATATACATATACATACATATATATACATATATATACATATATACATATACATATATACATATATATACATATATATATATTATATATATATATATATATTTATATATGATATATATATATAATACATATATATACATATATATATATATATATATATATATTATATTTTTAGCGAGAATTTCAAGACTAAACGTAGAAAAAGAGTTACTAGAGGCATGATAACCCTCAAGAATTCTATGTTAGAATTAGCCGTTCAATTTGAAGATAATTACAACACAGGCTTAATTAAATCGTTTATGTTTGGCATGAATAAAACTGAAATTAAAATTATGACAGATATTTTAAGCAGATATAAATTTCGGGATTCTCATGGTATGCATATGATTCGAGACCTTAATAACTATTTAATACAAAAAATGAATATTAAATTAGATGCAAGTGAAAATTACTCTACAGAATATTTATTGTACATTATTATTTATGAATAAATCCTTTAACAGAATTAATATTTCAAGTATATTTCAAAAATATCAATCCTTTTTTCCTATTAAAAATATTATCTCATTAAAAAGGCTTTCAAATACAACAAGAAACTTGGTAGATTTATATTTAATTATAATCAAGTCTCGGAGCTCCTAAGTTCACAATCATGTAAATGTAATCTATATCGGGACTATATTGATGATTATCATCAGCACGTTGTCACAGGAGACCTTGGTATCGTGAAAGATGATTTGTTAAGAAAATTTATGGAAAAAGATACCGGTTTTAGACTGATGATCACAAAAAATAAATCTAATGTTATGAAACAAATCATAAAAGATTTAGATAAATTCTACCTTAAAATTGCAATTAAATACGGAATGCCGATTAAAGCTTTCAATCAATTTAGATCTTATGTAGCAACAGAAATTCGGGAATTAGATTTCAATGTTGAAAATGAAATTATGTATAAAGATCTTAAATCATCAATAGAAAATATCCAAAAGGACTTCGTGATTACATATGTTGATAAGGTATCTGCTAATTATGCCATAAATTGTAAATACTTTTACAGTAAAATATTAAGTAACCACATTTTAAATAATAATTCCTTTCAAAAATCAATTCACAATAATAGAGAAGATGATAATCGTCTTTTAGCTTTGAACAAAAGACTGAATATTCATATAAATAATATTAAATATCCAAGTATTTTTTTAACGCCAAAATTTCATAAAAGCCCTATAAAATTCCGTAGTATCACTAATGGATACAATACATATATAACGAAGTCTGGAAAGATCTTACAATCTCTTTTTCAAAATCTAATTGATAACTTACAAAACACGGCAATAATTAAAAATAGCTTAAAGATTGCTAGAGTTACTAAGGATATGTTAATTTTTTCCATGCATGGCTTTGATTTCGAGGACCTTTTTAATTCTATAGATATTGACGATATGATTAAGATTCTACAGTTAATTTATGATAAATATGAATTATGTACTTCAATGAAAAAAGAAAAATTTGATATTCTTGTTAACCTCGTATTAAAAGAAAACTTCATTGCATTTGATCAGAATCTTTATAAACAGATCAAAGGATTACCTCAGGGTGGTCCATTTAGTAATTGTTTAGCGAACCTATATTTATATTTTTGAAATTGATCATGTTGTAAATGAATCTTACTTGACTTATCGTTATATAGATTATTAAATAGTTTTTGGTAAAAATAGTGAATACAAACCAAATATAACGTTCTACCCTGATTATCTCAAGCTCCTTAAATCTTAATTGTAATTATTAGAATGTGCAGTTTTTATAATTGTCAACTATAGTGTTAGATGTTTCCCATAGTGGTCTGTATAGACCCTCCCAGGGGTCTGCGACGACCTCCAAGGGTCCACTCAAGCAAAAAAATAATTTGGGGTCCCTGAGGTGTAAATGGGGGTCTACGATAGTGGCTCTCATTAAACCAGATTGTGATTTTAATTTCAAATGAAACTTTATCAAGTGGAAACCAAACTTACCTGTTTATCAGATTTATTTACCAAATTTAATGAGGTTAATTTGCAGTTTCAATGTAAACATATACATATGTGATATATACATTATATATATACATATATATACACATATATATATATATATATATATATACATATATATATATACATATATATATACATATATATATACATATATATAAATATATATATATATATATATATATATATACATATACACTGCTGGACAATTGCTAAGGACGGATCACAAATTGCTATGTAGCATAACATTAAGCGAGACATGAGGCCTAGTAGGATAAAATATAGTTGCCACACTGTTCAGACATTAGAATAAAGAATATTTATTGTTCTGGAAAGTACAAAAGCTGTGAAACATCTGAAAGAAAAAAAATGTTCATTTGATCTGCGTACGGAGAAATGGAACAATGCATCTAAAAGTCAGAAGGCACCTTAAAGAAAGGTATCAGTACGGGATATGTCCAGCGTGGAGTGTGATGCAACATTCCACACGTCGTACCATACTTTGCACAACATTATCCAGCAGCTGATGAGGCAATTTATCCCATTCCTCTTTGAGTGCACGGATAAGAGTGTTCTTGTTTGTCGGAGGATATTTTCGACCAGCACCTTGCCTCCCCAAAGCATCCCACACATTTTCAATGGGGTTTATATCTGGAGAACGCGCTGGCCATACGAGACGTTGAATTCTCTCGCTGTCTAGACAATCCTGAACAGCGAGTGTTCGATGACATGTTGCGTTGTCATCCATAAAAACAAATTTATCACCGACAGCACCACGGAAAAGACGAACATGAGGAAGTAGAACTTCATCAATGTATCGTTGGCCCGTCATAGTCCCATTCGCAACCACATGTAGGCGCGTGCGGCCATTTATTATGATGCCGGCCCACACCATGATACTGCATGTCGGATATCGGTAATGTACCTGGATATTTTCTGGACGATAAGCAGTACCACTCTCGCGCCAGATCAGTTGGCGTCTACAATCCTATGACAGACTGAATCTACTCACATCTGAGAATAGTACGCATGTCCAGTCCTGTTCAGTCCAATTGTGATGCTCACGACACCATTGCAAACGGGCAGTACTGTGCTGTCTGGTCAATGGGACACACACAACAGGTCTGCGTGCGTATAGTCCTTCTGCCCTCAAACGTGTGGCAACAGTTTTTCGGGAGATCTGCTTTCCTGAGACAGCAAGAAACTGATATTCCACCTGCTGAGCTGTTGTGCGCCTGTTCCTTTTTGCTGATAGGACGATATATCTGTCTTCACACGACCTCTCCAGTGCCGTCTACTACACATTCCAGTAGTTTTAAATGACTTCCACAGCCGTGAAACAACGCTGTGAGCGATGTCGAATTCCCTGGCAACATCTGTTATTTTTCGTCCTTCTTCGATCTTTCCAATAATTCGGCCACGCATAAAATCATCTATGTGATGTCGGGGAGACTTGCCAAAAATTTTAAGTTCGTCTGTTAAATTATTCCTGAACGTTGACTTGAAACAACAACTGTCCACACGCGTCAAAACCTTTAAAGCTCTTATGAACGCTATCACGTGATGAACAGACGTGGAAAAAAAATTTGCATACTCATACTTCTTCTTACTAATATCCCGCACTTATTCCAATTTTCCACATTTTGCTTCCTTTCATTTTGTGGTTGCTATGGATGATAGTGTTATCCGTCCTTAAAATTGTCCAGCAGTGTATATACATATATATATATATATATATATATATATATATATATATATATATATATATATATATATATATATATATACATATATATACATATATATACATATATATACATATATATACATACATATATATATATACATATATATACATATATATACATATATATACATATATATACATACATATATATATATACATATATATACATATATATACATATATATACATATATATATATATATACATAAATATATATATACATATATATACACATATATATACATATACATACATATATATATACATATATATATATACATGTAGGATTTTCCCTTTGAAACATTTTGTTAAAAGGTTGAGTCATATCCTTTTCAGAGGACCATAAATCTCAATTTTATTTATTACTGCATTCCGAAGCAGCGCCATCTAGTGAGCTTTCTTAGCTCCGGCTTGAATAATTTTTCGGCAGAGGCCTACTAACCACTGCTTGTTCAACACGTCGCGTCTTTACCGCATTTTCGCGCCCTGCGCGCACCGCCAGTCCTAACATCCAAAAATGAGAAAGGTTTATTTCCCCGTCTTCTAAAGGTATAACTCAACTTTTAATTAACTTAATTCCTGCATGTCTTTCTCTTTGTAAATATTTCCCTTTAACTTTAAATAAATTCTCTTTTACTTTGAAGTATTTGTGTTTAAATGACTTAGATTCAATTAATAATTCATCACTCACCCTTAAATACTTACCCCTAGACAAACCACCTCGCCAATCTAAAATCCCGCCTTCTGAAGAGTCTGATTTTTATTCGAAGATTTATTCGGACTCCCAAAGAAATAATTGGGGGATCACCTGGGATTTTTTTCCGAAAATCTTCTCTAAACAATAAGTTGATAACCTTCTAACCCTCTTCTCCTTTAATAAAACCCCCCATTTTTGGCTGCATGCCTAAAATAACAAACGAACTGAATCGAAAATGCGGATTGCCTTTCATAACATACTAACATTTAGGTGAATAAAACAACTCACAAGTCACAACTCAAGATCTTACAAGATTGCTCGCCGATACCACGTTATTTTCTGCCGTGTACAACTCCATTTCAAGTCCAGTGAACACATCCAGGAGCCTTTGAAGTTTGTTTTCAAGTAATTAATCACACGTCGTCTACTGTATCTGGTACTGTGTTTTATTGTCCTTCAAAAAGAAAAAATCTAAAAGAATACGTGAGTCACCGTCAATTTAATTATGTAAAAATTGTTATAGTTGATTTCATGAAGTAATATATTTTTTTTAAATATCATGTGTGCTTTTCTGAAATACTATTTTTCTATTTGTGTATAGAAATCGTATCAATTAAAATTTTCTATAAGTATATCTTTTAAAAATGTTAAGTAAGTCGTACGTAATATTCAAGTTTTTTATTTTTGTATCTCATTTATTAACGAATTGCATTTCATGTATGTGCGAAAACCTTTCATTTTTTGGGTTGCGTGTGTGTGTGTCATCGACCTTGAACTAAGAGATTAATGTCTTTCCATTCCTAAACATTTGGCAATTTCCATGACTCTTATAGAGTAACATTTCTCTTTGAGCTGTTTGTAATTAATTATTTTTTACGAGTATTCGAGAAATATATTTTGAAAGAATATGCTATGTTTTTTAGAATTGATGAAGGATCATGTATAATCTTATTTTAATGGTGTATTTTATCATTCAATATATAAGTATTTTGAGTTCATTTTTGACAGAATTATTATGCTTTCTATTGAAACATGTGTTTATCCTTAGAATGTTCTGAAGAGATCCTAAAAAGATTTTATTTTTATTGGTGTAATAAAAAATATATATGAGATTTTTCTTTAAGTGACTAACTTCTAATTGTTTGCTTTTTTCAGCAAAGAACTTTAAATGATTAACTTTTTCATATCACAATAAATTTAATCCCAGTTCCTTAACAAGATTTATATTAATTTATTTTTCTTTCAAATTCTTTTTGCATTTATTATAACGAAATGAGATAACTGATATATCAAATGGTTTAAAAAAAGGGTTTTGTTTTTAGTTGAAATTAATGATTTGACTACTTTAAATTAAGCATTACGCATTTTAGCTAGCACTGTTGTCTTTACGCGTTACTGGTTTAAATATTTCTAAATGAACAAAATTTGAATATTTCAATGTATATTTAGTGTATTTTGATGCAATATCATTTTAACTCGAGAATTTTTGTAAATGCAAACGAGAATTGCCAATAGCAACATCATTGTTTTTGTTTGAACGCGTAACAATTTTGTTTATTCCTTTGGTTACTATCTAAACTTAAATCTAAATTTTAAAATGGCGTATCTTGGAAAAGGTCGACGCGAAGAATTATTTGTCTTAGCCACGGAATTAAATTTAAAATTCGATAAATCTATGACCATCGCCACACTCAAAGATTTAATTATTAGTAGTGAAGATTATGACGAAGAACTGACCAAAAACATACATTCAACGATTGTTGAGGATCGCAAAGTCAGAGAAGAAAATTTACGCATTGAAGAGCAAAAAGAAAAATTACGCATTGAAGAACGAGAAGAAAAATTACGCTTCGAACAATTGAGGTTAGATGAGCAAAAACGCAAAGATGAATTTGAGTTGGAAAAGTTAAGAATCCAATTAAGCGCTGACACATCCTAAGAAAGTGATACTAAATTTCTCGTCAAAGAAATTTCAAAGTTTATACATCGTTTTGATTTGAAAGAAGACATCAGTCTCTTTATCTAAAATAATTTGAACGTCAAGCGCAGAGATTAAATATTGATCAAGAAAACTGGGTTTCTCATCTGTTAGGCTTGTTACCGACGGAAGTATCTCACATCATAGCGAGAGAGCCTGACGATAAAGCTAACTCTTACGAACACGTTAAAGATTTACTGCTGAAACGCTTTAAACTAACTCCAAAAAAGTTTCGACAACTATTTGTCACTCACCCAAAAGTATCTGAAAGAACATGGATTGATTTTTACCATGAGTTAAACACTTACTTCAACGGATGGATAGATGGATTGAAGATAGATACTTTCAACAAGTTATCAAATCTAATCATAACAGATCAACTCAAACGAAAAACTCCTTTTGAATTTAAAGAATATTATCTTGATGAATGGGCAAATATGAACTCCCCTGTTCGATTAGCAGAAAAACTAGAAGAATTCGAAGACTTTAAAAGGACTCTGAAACAAAAATCTAGCAGTCCATTTGTGAAGAAACAAGAATACAAATTCACAGAAAAGAATCGCAGGTATGAAGCACCAGGAAAATTCGAGTATAACAGGAAAGATAAGAAGTTTCCAGCGTCAACGAATTACAACAAACATTACGAAGCCCCTGTTATCAAGTACGAATCTATTCAAATATATCAAGACAGCGCGCAGAAAGGGTATTACAACAAAAATTACAAAAAACACTCAAATCACAATGTTTCCAAGCATGCTCAGACGAACTATTCAAAATCGCAGAAATTCAAAGAACCTCCAAAAGAAACTTGCACACTCATCGTTAAGGAAGGTTTACGTACTAAAGAGATATATTTTTTGGAAAGGTGAAAATCACGGCGCTCATAGACAGTGGTAGTACCGTAAGTTTACTTCGAGAAAACACAAGCAGAAGAATAATGGATCCAACAAAATTATCGAAGAACAAGATGCTTCTCACAGGTATTGGTGAAGCACAAGTGACAACTATCGGTTCCTTTGAACATAAGTTCAAAATAGATGATGAAAATTACTCGTTAACTTGGCATGTTGTACCGACTGATAAATTAAAATTCGAAGCAGTTATTGAATCAGATCTTTTGAAACAAGCATCGATAAGTTTCACTAAAGAAGGAGTTAAATTCAACAAATATGAGAATCATGCACAGCTTATGCAAATATCTGCTGAAAATCTTCAAGAACTAGACCTACGTCATGTTGAAAATCGTCAAATCAAGAAGGAACTTGAAAAGTTAATTCAAGACTACAAGCCAGAAAAACAGCATCTACTGACGTCACAATGAGAATTATTCTAAAAGACGAAGAACCAGTCTGTCAACACCCTCGTCGACTAGCTTTCACAGAAAGACAAGAAGTAAACAAACAGATAGAAGAATGGCTCAACGAAGGCATTATACGTCCGATTTCTTCAGAATATGCAAGTCCAATCGTAATGGTAAAAAAGAAAGATGGATCTTCGAGAATGTGCATTGACTACAGAAAATTGAATCAGAAGCTTGTGAAAGATAAATTTCCGTTACCTATCATCGAAGATGTTTTAGACACTTTGCAAGAAGCAAAGGTATATTCTACATTAGATTTACGCAATGGTTTCTTTCACGTCGATGTTGACGAAGAGTGCAGAAAGTATACATCCTTTATCGTCCCAGACGGACAATTTGAATTCAACAAAGTTCCTTTCGGACTAAGCACAAGTCCAGGAGTTTTCCAACGCTACGTATCAAGTATATTTAGAGATCTTACTCGAAAAGGAATTGTAATCAGTTATTTAGATGATCTCGTCATTCCAGCGAAAAACGAACAGGAAGGTCTCGAAAAACTTAAAATTATTTTTGAAGTCGCAAAGAAATACGGATTAGAAATTAAGTTCAAGAAGTGCCAATTCTTAAAAAAGAAAATTGAATTTCTAGGTCACATTGTAGAAAGCGGAACTATTAAACCATCTCCTACGAAGACACTAGCTGTCCGAAAATTTCCAGAACCAACAACAATAAAACAAGTACAAAGTTTTCTTGGTTTAACTGGGTATTTCCGCAAGTACATCAAAGATTATTCAAAGATAGCTAAACCACTTAGCGATTTAACAAGAAAAGAAAACCTCTTTGTTTTTTCGGGACTCAACAAAAAGAAGCATTTGAAAAATTGAAGAAAATCATGTCCGAAGGCCCAATCTTGCACCTTTACAAGTATGGAAGAAAAACAGAACTGCATACAGACGCCTGTAAACAAGGGTACGGCGCAATTTTGTTACAAGAAGCAGAAGATGGAAAGTTACGTCCCGTTTACTACATGTCGAAAAAGACAAATACAGCAGAAGAAAAGTATGACAGCTACGAACTAGAGGTACTAGCAATTATCAACGCATTAAAGAAGTTTCGTGTTTATCTTTTAGGACAACACTTTAAAATAGTAACTGAATGTTCAGCATTTCAGAAGACTATGCAAAAAAAGGAGCTAATTACTCGTATAGCCAGATGGGCGCTTCAATTAGAAGAATTCGATTATGAAATAGAGCACAGAGCTGGAAGTCGTATGAAGCACGTTGATGCTCTTAGCCGATATCCCGTAATGATGGTATGCAATGACACATTAACTTCAAAGCTTAAAAACGCACAAGAGGAAGATAACAACATCCAAACATTGAAATCACTTCTAGAGAAGCAAGAATCAGAAGAATTTTTTGAGCGAAATGGTATACTCTACAAGTACTTAAATGGTCGAGAATTAATTGTAACCCCTAAAGCAAAGCAAGCTGAACTAATTAAATTGATTCACGAAAATGGTCATTTCTCAGTAGGAAAAACAGAAGAAATTGTGAAACAGGATTTTTTTATCCCAAATTTATCCAACGTCGTTAAAAAAGTAATAGTTAATTGTGTTCCATGTATCTTAGCTAATAAGAAAACTGGCAAAAAGGAAGGGTTTTTGAATCCTATTTCTAAGGATTGATTGATTGATTGAATATTAACGTCGCACTGTTCAGCTACACGAGGGCTTTTGGCGACGGACCACGTAATTTTGAACCATGGTAAAGTGACGTAGACTACACCTGA
>BMAU01018480.1:2965000-2970735 GCA_019973935.1 Trichonephila clavipes
AACCCAAAGAAATTATTTTTTATAAAGAAAAGAGGGGAGGAGTAGTTAGTGGCGTAAGTAAGGAGAGAGTTTGGGGTTACGCGTATACGTACCATTTATAGTTGCTCAACTTAAAATTAGAAAATTAAAGTAAATATTGGTAATCTTTTCTGATTGGCCTTTTAAAAACAATATTTTCAATTACTAACATAAAAGTTAATTTTTCAAACAAATAAAATCACTCAATACACATATCGAATGTATTTGAGAGAAATTCCATGAATAAATTCAATTTCAGAGAAGATTTTTTCCTGTGATTTATAGCATTCAAAACTTAAATTCTTCGATTCCTTATTTTTCTTTCTTATACAAAATTCTTTTTATCCATATTGATTTTTAAAAATTTATGAAACATAGCTACACTGCTGAACAATTGCTAAGGACGGATCACAAATTGCTATGTACCATAACATTAAGCAAGACATGAGGCCTAGAAGGATAAAATATAGTTGCAACTCTGTTCAGACATTAGAATAAAGAATATTTATTGTTCTGGAAAGTACAAAAGCTGTGAAACATCTGAAAGAAAAAAAATGTTCATTTGATCTGCGTACGGAGAAATGGAACAATGCATCTAAAAGTCAGAAGGCACCTTAAAGAAAGGTATCAGTACGGGATATGTCCAGCGTGGAATGTGATGCAACATTCCACACGTCGTACCATACTTTGCACATTATCCAGCAGCTGTTGAGGCAATTTATCCCATTCCTCTGTGAGTGCACGGATGAGGGTATTCTTGTTTGTCGGAGGATAGTTTCGACCAGCAACTTGCCTCCCCAAAGCATCCCACACATTTTCAATGGGGTTTATATCTGGAGAACGCTCTGGCCATACGAGACGTTGAATTCCCTCGCTGTCTAGACAATACTGAACAGCGAGAGTTCAATGACATGTTGCGTTGACATCCATAAAAACAAATTTATCACCGACAGCACCACGGAAAAAACGAACATGAGGATATAGAACTTCATCAATGTATCGTTTGCCCGTCATAGTCCCATCCGCAACCGCATGTAGGCGCGTGCGGCCATTGATCATGATGCCGGCCCACACCATGATACTGCATGTCGGATATCGGTCGTTTTCCTGGATATTTTCTGGACGATAAGCAGTACCACTCTCGCGTCAGATCAGTTGGCGTCTACAATCTGATGACAGACTGAACCTACTCTCATCTGAGAATAGTACGCATGCCCAGTCCTGTTCAGTCCAATTGTGATGTTTACGACACCATTGCAAACAGGCAGTACTGTGCTGTCTGGTCAATGGGACACACACAACAAGTCTTCGTGCGTATAGTCCTCCTCCGCTCAAACGTCTGGCAACAGTTTTTCGGGAGATCTGCTTTCCTGAGGCAGCAAGAAAATGATTTGCCTCCTGCAGAGCTGTGGTGCGCCTGTTCCTTTTTGCTGAAAGGACGATATATCTTTCTTCTGCAGGCGTCGTACTTCTAACACGACCTCCCCCGTGCCGTCTACTACAAATTCCAGTAGTTTTAAATGACTTCCACAGCCGTGAAAGAATGCTGTGAGCGATGTCGAACTCCTTGCCACCATCAGTTATTTTTCGCCCTTCTTCGATCTTTCCAATAATTCGGCCACGCATAAAATCATCTATGTGATGTCGGGAAGTTATGCCAAAAATCTTAAGTTCGTCTATTAAATCTTTCCTATTAAACTTTGACTTGAAATAACAACTGTCCACACGCATCAAAACCTTTAAAGCTCTAATGAACTTTATCATGTGATGAACAGACGTGGAAAAAAAATTTGCATTCTCATACTTCTTCTTACTAATATCCCGCACTTATTCTTATTTTCCACATTTTGCTTCCTTTCATTTTGTGGTTGCTATCTAATTTTCCACATTTTGCTTCCTTTGATTTTGTGGTTGCTCTCTAATTTTCCACATTTTGCTTCCTTTCATTTTGTGGTTACTATGGATAATAGTGTTATCCATCCTTAGCAATTGTCCAGCAGTGTATATATATACATATATATATACACTCTGTCGCAAAAAAATATATGCACCCAGAAGAAATTGAGCTACATTCACGAAATTTGGTATGCATGTAGTGTATATGAAAATAAACAAATGATTAAAAAATCAGAACAAAATATCATTTTATTAAGTGGTTACAGCTTGCAAAAGGTTAAAAATCAGTAAGTAGTAAAGCCACCTCTGACAGCTATACAAGCCGAAATTCGGCGTGGCATCGATTCAATTAGATCACTTATGACCCCCTGTGGAAGATCCTGCCATAGTCTTTGCATCTGCGCAGTTAATTCTCCTGTATCTCGGGACGGCTGCAGTTGCCTTCCCAGCGCGTCCAGACATACTCTATTGGCGAAAGATCTGGTGAACTTGCAGGCCATGGTAGGACGTCATATCCTTGAAGACATTGTTGGGAGAGTCGCGCAGTATGTGGACGAGCATTATCCTGTTGATAAATGGCACCTGGGCGACTTGATAGCATGGGTAGCACAATCGGCGTTAAAATATCGTCCACGTATCTGCGAGCTGTCAAAGTGCCTTGAAGGACCAGTAAAGATGATCGTGTGTCCCAAGAAATTGCCCCCCACACTGTCACACCTTGTGAAATTGCTGTATGCCGCTCGACAATAAATGCCGGATCGGAACGCTGGCCGGTGCGCCTCCAGACACGTGTGCGGTGGTCATCATCACTGAGACTGAATCGGGATTCATCACTGAAGATGACACGTCTCCAGTCTGTCACACTCCAAGTTGCCCGAGGTCGGCAAAAATCCAGTCGACACTGCCTATGATGTGGGGTCAGTGGTAAGCGTCTTAGCGGACATCGGCTCCTCAAGCCAACTTCGGTCAGTCGTCTCCTTATGGTTTCTCTTGATGGCACTGGATGTCTGGAAGGAGGTAAGTGGCGTTGAATCGATGCTAGCGACGTTGTTGGTGCCGAAGTGGCCACTCTTCTGATTGCACGATCCTCGCGATCATTTGTGTTCCTGGGACGTCCTGACCCTCCGCGACGGTACACTCTACCTTCTGTGATCCACTGTTGCCAACACCGAGCAACTACCATCTCGCTCCGACCGAGGTGGCGGCCGATACGTCTATTCAACCAACCTGCTTCTCTGAGGCCTATTATACGGCCCCTATCAAAGTCCGTCAGCTGCTCGTACTGCCGCCGGTTACGTCTTAGAGGCATCCTAAGTCTCAATATCGTCTATCAAAGTCATCAGATTCGTTTGGATAGCCGTACGGCGCTCGTACTCATGCTTTTAAACTCTCCCAGTTGCGCAACTGATATGCGCATAGCACACTTAGCCTTGTCTCATTGGCTTCGAAATTTTAATCATTTGCATATCTCTTACCAGACTACATTCTTGCCGAGTTTCGTGATTGTAGCTTGATTTCTTTTGGGTGCATATATTTTTTTGCGACAGAGTGTATATACATATATACATATATATATATATATACATACATATATATATACATATATATATACATATATACATACATATATATATACATATATATACATATATACACATATATACATATATATACATATATATACATATATATACATATAGTATACATATATATACATATATATACATATCTATATACATATATCTATATACATATATATACATATATATACATATATATACATATATACATATATATATACATATATATATACATATATATACATATATATACATATATATACATATTATATACATATATATATACATATATATATACATATATATATATACATATATACATATATATTATACATATATATACATATATATACATATATATATATATATATATATATATACACATGTCATGATTTAAGACAGAATCAGATTAAAGTTAGAAAAGTGAAAAACGACCTTTATTCTTTTCATTTGTACATCTGTTCTACACCGAGAGCAGAGAGGAAAACACGCCATGGTGGTGGTTTCAAGTGGATAACACTTGAAAAACATATGGTAAGTATCGCTGCTTTGAAGAGGTTGCTTGCAAGTTAATGCTGACATATGTTGACTATTAAATCTAACGATTAGAATTAGACATGCTTATTGGCTACGCCATATGTTTGGAAGAAATAAATGGGTGATTAGTTTGATACTTCGAAGATGGGATCTGAGAAAGATGAGTCAAGTGCTAGATAGGAATTTAATTTTTAAATCTAATTTAATTATCCTTACATTTACCCTCCCCCAATTTTAAAAGGAGTCATGGCGTGGTTTTTTTTCTCTCTCTTTACAAACTTTTTTTTTTTTTTTAATCAATTTTCAATAAACACAAACAATACATAACATTATTTAAAAAAGACATATTAACACAGTAGAAATATTTAAGCAATAGTAATACTAAAATCTAAAAGAAATACAATAAAACGAAACTATAACAACACACACAGTAAGGACACTTCCAACATATCAATTGATAAGCATGAATTTCCATACATATAAATGAAGATTAGCTTGTTCAAGTCTATTCGACATCTAGAATAAGAGCTCGCGTTTCCTCCAGTCCTTCATATTAATAGATTCGTATTATGGCGGGTGAGATATTTCTCAAAAAATTATGTTGGAAAATACTATATCAAACAATAAGATAGTAAATATAAAAAAATACATGAAATCATACAAATGTTAATATAATAATTTTGTATAAAAATCTACTCTGGCGCCATTGATACACTAAATTTGCATACATGAAATACATTTTTAAAAAAGATAAAAAAAATATAGACACTAATAAAATGAAATTATTAATAATATGAAAACGGTGTATAACACACAACTTCACTATCCAACACAATAAACAATGTTTTATTTCATATGCGTTATAAAATATAAAATTACAAGAATATAAAATTTTATAAGAATATAGAGTTTTTTATTATTTTGAGTCGGAAAAGTGGACTCACTTCAATAATAACTTTAGTATTTCGAAAATTTTTCACAACATTCATTGTAACTTAATATTGTGAACGATATTTTGAATCTTTCCGTAACCTTCTAAAATACGTTTCATAGACAAAATTCTTGAGTTTCTCCTTGCATCACACATTCACTAATAAAACTCGTATCACCTTACTTAATTTTTGAACACATCTGTCTGAGAAATTGCGTCATCAACTAACAGTTGTTCAGGATGCTGATAAGAAAACAATGAGGTGTACATATCAAACTAAACAAGTTTATTCTCTTAATGTTTCGAGACATATACAAAATTATATGATTGTAATCTCCCCTCATCCACCGTATATATCCAAAATTAGACTTCAAGTTATTAAGTTAATTTTAATTTTAGATAAGGAAAATTTCGAGAAATAGTGAATCCTGATATATATGGCCGGTATATCAAAACACACAATTTCAAAATAAAAAATTAAATGACATGTAATAAGATTACTGCTGAATAAAATAATTAACAAAACAATTGAATTCAATGGAGAAAAAAGAATACAACTTTTGACTTTACTTTGTTTCTTATAAAAATCAATATCTCTAGTATTAGTTCTCTCATTAGTCATTTTTCTAAAAAAATTAATTTATATCTTTCACTTTAAAACACTAATTTTATCATAACTCTTAACTCATTCGACATCTCAAGATAAAATTATGAGAAGTATATTAAAAATTTCTCAAAATTTTGAATGACTAAACCTATATACTAAACCTATA
>BMAU01018484.1:0-211644 GCA_019973935.1 Trichonephila clavipes
TCGTCCATGGCGGCAAAGGTAATAACGGAATATTATAAAGTAAGTTATGGATGAAGTATTAACTGCATCCAAAAATCCTGCAAAAATTTAAAAGACTGGCTACTGGCAAAATAACGAAGAAAGAAAGCAAGAGAAAATTATGAACTTGGCACCGAGCGAAGAGTTATTCATCAAGTGAAGATTGATCCCGGGTGGTGCTTTCCAAAACAGCAGCCAGTACCTCTACACCTTAGGGTCGATCAGTTTCTGCAGAAACGGTACGAAGAGTCCTATCCAACCCAAGAAAGGCTGGCTATAATGGTAGAGCAGCTTGAAAAAAGCCCTTAATTGGTAAGCAGGAATAGACAAGGATTGTGTGTGAAATCTTCGCCAAATAACACATTTTAAAGCCTCAACAGTTTTTGGGAACGAAGTTATTTTTCAGCGATGAGAATAATTTCAACATCTTCGACAGTATTTGGGTCGTCGTATGGTATTATGTAAACCAAATACCCTTCATACCACCTTATAAAATTACACAACTCCTACGTGCTACTATGGAGGTGGGTCGGTGATGGTTTGGGGGTGTGTGGCTGCGTTTGGGGTGGAAAGCTTGATGGAATCATGCACAAGATGGCTTATCTTAATATACCGCCAAATAATTGGAAAGAAAGTGCTGATAAATTGGGACTGGGGTCGATATTCCAGCAAGAGCACGTCGACCTCTAAGCACACTGCGTTTGTTGTAAAAGAATGGCTGCTTACTCATTGTGGGAATCAACTTAATACACCTCCACAGTCTCCCGACTTAAATGTTATCAAGAATCTGTTGTCCCACCTTGGAGAGAGCTACAAAAAGGAAACATCAAATTACAAGCAAGGAACAATTGAAATCGGTATTGTAAGAAGATTATTTAATATTGCTCCCGAAACCACTAGACATCTCAGGAATCGATGCCTCGGCGATTGGAAGCTGTCATATCAGCAAAAAAGGTTATGCTACTAAATATTAACTCTTTATTATTCATGATTTATGGTGGAAAATAGATACATGTACTCTCAATTTTGTATACAATTTTCGTTAATTTTTCTTTATAAGTTATTATTTGTATGTTTAATCTATCAAATATTTTATTTTATCATTCAAAATAATGAATTATGATCTAATAGTTATCTATGCTTAAATGTTTTAATTATATATTTCCCCTCATTTAATATAATTTTTTTCATTGTAAAACATTGATTCCCGTTTTAAAAGTTGGTGTACCCGTTCTGGGTAGTAACTGTACATATATTTTCTAACCAAGTGTTGTTGTGGCTAATGCCACCTGTCTGACGTAGCGTCAGAACGAGACACGAAATTCATCGTGGCATGGGCAAGAGGTACGCACCACGTCGTTGGCCTGGAGCACCAATACGGGTGACAGTGCGATTTAAAGCTCAAAGAAACTTCCCCGAAGGACGATAGATGGCGACACGACCTCTATCTCCACCTCCACAATTTCTGCAAGTGAACTGAAGGGGAGGAAATGATACTCCAGTTCCTGCGCTAGTGAATAAAGCCCACAAGACTACGGACCCACTGATTTACCCGTACTCCTGTGCACTCGAGGGTATTTTGGTGACATCGAGCATCCAACCCAAGCCTTCCGGTCTGGAGTCCGATGCTCTAACCACTAGGCTACCACGGCCCCAGGGTGTTGTACACTATCCATTTTTCATCTCCAGTCACTAAGATATCGAAAAATGTTTCCTTTTTATGGCGAGCAAGGTTTGAAGAATATAGAATTTAAACTCGTCCCAGAAGTTTTTTGGCTCATCACGTTATTCCCTTTTGGAACTTATACAGCGTACAACGCCTGTAAATGACTTTTCTTCAATCATTTGAAAGTTTTATAAGTTTAAAAATACTGAAATACAAAAAAAATGCGTATAAATATAAAATAATGTACTAATCTATAACTGTCTGAACCGATTTTAATCGGATGCTAGTTTCTTCTAAGGATCGACAACGGTTAAAAGAGCACGTGTTGAAAACCCACGCAACTCTTCCCCTTATACTCAATACTTTTACTTTTGACTGCTTATGAAAATCCATTTTTAGTATCTTGATAATGACTCCATTTCTTTAAACATCTACTGACTTATTTTTTTTACCATTAATATGTGAAAAAATGGAATGTATGTTTCTTTTATTGCAATTACATGTATGTAAGGAATCTGAATGAGCCATTGAAAAATATTTCATTTTAATTTCGAAGAAAATCTAGATTTATATAAAGCAATCCACTTTTGCGTCATGCAATGTATTTGTGAATGAAGTCTGTGTTTTCTAAGATAATTGTTAAATTTCTTTTTGAGTTTCCTAAATCAAAAAGAGGCGAATGAAGACTAAATGTTTTGAAACTTTGTGTTTATTCTACTGCGGAGAAACAACTGCTATGATAATCAAAATTTGAAGTCAACCTTTATTTGGTGTTAAACTCTATAATGAGATTCGTAAGCTCAAAGAGAGGCGTAGTTTGACGGGAGAGAGAGAGTTGCACTAAAGAGTGTGTGTGTGTTTGGAATTGATAGAAGTGTAGTTTTTCAAGAGCCCTTCCTTATGCTGGGATCATTATTTGTAATAAATATCTATATTCTTTTGTTTGTATAGCATGTTTCTGTTCCACTCGTATTTTATACATATCCCAGGATACAAATACACTATAACCAAATCCAAAGCAAATAAATCATTCAATGTCCGGGATCTATTTTAACCAAATGAGATTCATTCAGGAGCCAGAACGCGCAGGAGAGTAATCGGAGTTTAAAAACTAGTAATAAGTGAAGTTTTAAATCGGTGGTTTTGCTTTTTCTTAACTCCTGTGGCTTTATTATTGTGCAGTCAAATGGAGTTGTTAACACAACCGTAAGATATCGAACATTGAACAATTCCTTAATCTTTAATTTATTCAACATATTTTCTTCAAATTAGTGTGCTACTAATTTCACTTTATGACATAAACTTTGAGTATAATCTTGTCTGACAATATATCTGGCGTTTTGGATTGACTCGAGTACCTGTATTTAGGATTTGTGACTCCATTTTTAGTGTCAGGTTTTTAAGGATGCCTTTTTCTTTGGCGCAGTAGCCAAAGCCAATTTTCCAAGATCGTGGCTCTTATTTAGTGTTCGTCAATATAATGCCTAATAGGCTGCTTTTTAAATATTGAGAGAGAGGCTCTAATGGAAACTCAGTACTGTCTTCTCATCTTAATTCGTGTTATAAATCGTAAGACAAAAGATTTTTATATTCTTAACCGCACAAGAAGTTTCGAAATTTGTACACCTCTTGGACCTAAGGATTATAATCTAAAAATGATTCCTGTGATTCAATGACTATATAAGTAAACAATTTTTGAAATCAAGAATCCTCTGAACGCTGATTATACTCTAGTGTACCCGGATCTGAGTTAGCGCATCTTTTTGGCTCTATTTATGTGTCAACCAGTAGGTGAGTACTCTTTTTGTATACAACTTGTTTACTCTAGTACGTACTATATAAGAGTTCTTCATCTAGATGAATTTTGCTCATTGGTCGACATTGGATATCTATGCAGTGTTTTTATATATTTCTATGATACTTTAAAATTTTTAGTGGTGATAGATTTGAAAATGTATTGCAAAGCATAAATATTGGTTTTGCGGAATTATTTCGGAATGTTCTGACAAAGACAATATCCGTATATGTATCTTTGATAATTAATTAAGAATTTCCATGTTTCATTTAATATTCCTGATATTAATGACTCCTGGTTCATTTTAAATTGAAAAACTTTGATATTCCTCTATTTTTATTACATCGGAAATCGCCCCATAAAATGCTCACAAGTAGAGAGAACTGGTGTTCTACTTTACTTCAAGTTATAGCTTGCGAATCGAAACATGAATACGTTTTGGAAATGAAAGGTTTAAGTTTTGAATTTGTTTCTTTGAAACCACATATCAATTCATTCTTTATCTGGTACTAATTTGATATCGGTACGAAATATGCCGAATAGTTTTAGATTTTAGCCAGGTTGGACAATAACATTACATTACGATTGCCTTGATTTTCATCATATTCTCCAGTGTTTACGTAAATGATTATTATTTTTATTGGCTTAATTTTATTGCGGTGACCTTATTAATTTTAAGCAATATCAACTCGATTTGTTAAAAAAATTAAGCCATTTCCATATTGGAATCTGTTTTTGTGACTTCTTTCCGTGCAACAGATACAGTCACTCAAAAAAGTATTGGGACACTTGGCATGCGTAACTGTAAAATCATTTATAAAAATATTATTTAACACATGAAAACAAAAACAAAATATATTAAGAAATATTTTTGCATTTGGTGTTTAGTATAAAAGGAAAATTTTATAAGTATTACAGAATTGTAATTTGATCTAGCTTTTCAAATATTATTCAAAGGCAAACTGGGGTCAAAAAAGTATTGGGACACTTTCGAAATGAGAAATTTAACAAATGTACACCACATCAATAGAATTTAATTTCACACCACTTTTTTAGACTAGAAGTTTAAGCATAAATGTTTCAAAAGATGAGATTATTTATGGAAAAAAGACGAGAAACATTGATATATCGGTTTGTGCGAAATCTCGTAATAAGTCATTGGAAAGAGAGGAAATCAGTTCGCTGTGTATAGGAAAAAACTTGAAATTGAGTAAGTTTTTTTTTTAACATCATTGACAGGTTAAAAAATAAATAGTGTTGAAAACAAGCAAAGGTCATGGGGTTCAAGGATATTTAATGAATGTGAAGAGAGATGGATTGTGAGACAAGTACACATTAATCCCAAAACTAGTTCAGTAAAAAGGACTTCACAATGTAAAAGTGGGTTCGGGAAATTAGTAAATGCTTAAAATATCATAAATATTTTGAGAAAATATAAATAACACGGAAGAGCACCTCAAAGAAAGTCCTATATCAGCAAAGCAAACAAACAAGCTTGGTTGGCATTTTATAAAATGAATGTAAGGCAGCCAACAGAATATTGGGAAAATGTAACTTTAGTTGATGAAAGAAAATGTACCATTTTCTCAAACTTTATATAACGTTTATAAAACATTTTTTTCGTTGATGAAAGCAAAAAAGTTTGGTGGAAACCAAATAGAGCAATGCATGCCAAGAATTTAGGGCCTACTCTGTCAAATATGGAGAGGGTAACCAAATTGTCTGGGGCTGCATGGCAATCTCTGGCGTCGGGAACTTACATTTTATTAAAGGTATAATGAATAAATATATCTATCTTGACTTTCTCAAGCGAAATTTAAAGCAAAGTACGAGCAAGCTGAGAATCTAAGTACATTTCAAATTGTACCAATATAATGACCCGAAACATACTGCAGATATTCACAAGTTATGGGTCCTCTACCACTGTCCTAGTGTTAAGACTCCTGCACAAAGTCCAGACCTTAATCCCATTGAACATGTGTGGGATTATTTGCAGCAAAAACTATATGAGCACCAAATTTCTAACGAGCAGGATTTAAGAAATATTTGGTCGAAGAGTCGACCAAAATCAATAGATCGTTTTGAAAAAAATTGATCCAATCCATGCAATATAGACTTCGAGAGGTCATAAAAAGCAAGGGTGGCCCAACAAGATATTAATTTCTAAGTTTCAATTGTTTTTCTTAATTTATTGAGAAGTGTCCCAATACTTTTTTGAGCACCTTTTTGTGAACTCGATTTCTTTTATTTTCAATTTTAACCATAATTGCATTAATGTATAAGTTGCGTTCCAATTATTTTTATTTGTGTTTACCAAAATAACATTTACCTTTTTTGGTTTCATTTGTATGCTTAAGTAAAATATTATGATAAAAATGTATGGACTAGTAGTGTGTCCCAATACTTTTTTGACAGACTGTATCTCGGAAATTATTTTTGAGTACCAAGATTGTTTTGCAAAAAAGAGTATGAAGGCGTCGCTTTTAGTCATGTGTACTAAAAGGTTTTTTAATTTCGCCTTCTTGATCAATTTCTTTTTTTTTATCTTGGCTAAGATTTTCCTGATTTTCTTTTATTATGAATATAGATAGACACAAAAACTTTTTCTAAGAAATGTAGAATGTTGGAGATGGAAGAATATTTTATTGTCGATCTTCACAATATCGTTATAATAAATCTGTCTATCGGAATTCTTTTTCTACGGTTATTCACCACAAATTTAACATGATGCATTTCGTTTAATAATACTAGTTTAAACCAAAAGTTTAATGAAAAATGTTTTTGAAGAATCTCAAAACCCAATTATCAAATCTGACAATGAATTTTATAAATTCATTGTCAGCTTTGTATTCAATCGGAAACTAGGTGATCGCATTTGTCAGGTGACAGCCAATAATTCAGCTCATTGTCATTAAGATGTCAAGCAATTTGCCGCTACTCATAAAATCCTTGACGATAAAGCTATGACATGTATTTCCTCTTTGGCGACAAATTTCTGGGATGGGGTTAACAAGCACCTCTTTTTTGTGTATCGTAAGGTAAATTACACAGTTGTTCTTTTAACAACTTCTGTTTTCAATGAATGTGGTTTTATAAGTTTAATGTGGACCTATATATATAATTGTAATATAACACTACAGAGGATTCTTATGCAAAATATATTCTTATACAGCAATAATAATCAAGTTCAGACCTCAATTTCGAATATGAACAGTTTCTACCCTCACGTAATCCTGTTGTATATAAACAGGGCTCTCTCCCTTCAACTGGAACTCAAGCCAGATGTTTTTAAAAGCCATACTAGCGATTTTATTCTCAAAGCTTTGGCATATGAAACTGTTAATAGTTGCTATCCGTAATTGATTGATTGAATATTAACGTCGCACTGTTCAGCTACACGAGGGCTTTTGGCGACGGACCACGTAATTTTGAACCATGGTCAAGTGACGTGGACGACACCTGAGCTGGCACACCCCTCTTCTAACTACCACACCACACCAACGGGAGGACGTTTCAGCTCTCGACAGATTTAACGTGCATTGCTGCCCTACACGGCGGGTCTTTAGTGGTACTGGGCTCGAACCCGTGACAAAGCAAGCCACGGTCCGATACCTATACCACTCGGCTACCGTGGCCCCGTTGCTATCCGTAAGAAAAGTGGTTACGAGTTTATACTGATGCCCCAGATCGGGTGACTCTGTTAAGGCTGTTGCAAGTATATAAAAATAACGAAATTGGAAGACCAGTTTTTTCGCTGCTTTTGTTAATTGTTAATTTGAAAGACTTTTTTAAAATCAAAACAACTAAAAAGAAAACTGACTTATCACATAAACAAATTAAAGCAAAACTGGTAACAATCTTGAATCGTTCTAGTTATTGCGGGTTTTTTTGACCCGCACTGATATTTCCGGGGCTTCGTATAATGCAATTAATAGTTAGAAAATATGTTGTATTTTGAGTTCTTTCATTGATTTAGTTTTAAAATCAGAAATTGTAGCGCTAAAATAAATTTTTTAGCTCTTGGTTTCATTCTTAATTTTTCATTTACTATTTTTTTTAAAAAAATTCAATTTTCTATAAAATGTTTAGTGTCTCAGATTCTTGATGTTAGAAATAATCAAAGAAATGATCATAAAGGTTTTTTAAAATTTTATTATTTTTCAAAATTGTATTTGAATAAATATATTAGTTCTCATTTCATTGGAAAGCAATGTTTAAATTTTACTGAAATGTTTTAAATTGGTGTGTGTGTGTGTGAGAGAAAATACTTTCTCATTCAAATCTTTATAGCTTTAATTATACTAAGCTCTTTTTTGCCTTTACGATTTTACAATCTCGAATTTGAAACTGCCTGTTTTTCAAGCAGTGTATACTAAAAATATATGTATCTGAATAAATATTATTTTATTCTTACTACTAATCGTAATGATAATAAGTAGTGTCAAATCTTTTTTACTAGGTTGGTTGAATTTATTACCTTAACTGAGCGTGAAAAACAAAACAAAAATGTCTATATAATTCGGATAACATCTAACTATATATTTAGCATATTTTTTAAATCTATTTTACTACATTCCGTTATCTTTGAAAAACTTGCTTTTTCATCAAAGTACTGAAATGCTTATTGTTTAATTGTTTAATAGGTTTTCTACAACTCTCATTGCAATTGTATCTGGATCAAAACTTGAAAAGCTTTTTTATCGCATTTTAGAATGCTCAATTGAGCCACAATTTTCTATACACGATTGTTTTGGATAGCACTACGATTATTAAACATAATTAATGAAAATTAATTGATTAAAACTAAATATTGAATGTTAATTCAATCTGACTCAACGCTCCTCTTCGCGTTTCAAATTTAAGGTATAAAAACTTATATTATGCTAAGTGTGACGTTAGAAAGAAAATCCATTTTCAAAAAGATAAGTTTTACCGGTGATATTGATTTTTTAAGCTGCTCGACCTAATTAACTTCACATCAAATAAGGCTGGGTCCATTCCTGACGAGCTAAAATCATGCGCTTTGGAAACCATCGAACAAAGATATCTCGTGAATAAGTGGCTCCATATCAAACTGACGGGTCATACCTATCAAACAAACGGAGCCGGCTCGGGATGGCTTTGTCGGCCGCTTGAGGATTCATTGCCCGTGGAAATTAACGCCACCAATTACAATGGCGAGGTCTCGGCTGTCCGTGAAACTACAACGCAATTACTAGCTGCCGGGCCTAATTCCTGCAAAAGTTGTCATCTTCATCGACTCCCAAGCTGCAATTTCAGCCTTAAGCAGTAATATACCAATTGACTACCCAAACACAAACCAGTGTGGCAAACAAAAATTGCGGAGTTAACTTCATACTGCTGGACTGTGGCTTTATTGGGTCTCAAGTCGTGCTGGGATCCCCAGCCATGAGAGAGCTGACCAAAAAGCCAAGTAGGAAGCCGAATCGTCTCAACTGGAAGTCCCCCTGACCCTCAGTTTATTTGCATACATGAGTTAGGGAACACCTTTGAGTATGAACAAGGAATGCAGATAAAACCCTAATAGAAGTGGCAAAAGCACCACCTTCTGTATTTTGGGGGATGTTTAAAGGTTAATAAAGAAGATTTGAAATGATTTTTATATACAGGAACGATCAAAGTCAATTTTAAATATAAGTGTTAATATGTAATTTTATAATAAAGTTTTAACAGTATTATTCGAAAGAACATTTTTTCACACACACACACACATGATGCTTGAAATCTTAATTCCAACATTATGATATTTTGACAATGGTTGTTCTAGTATTGAGCCACAGAAATAAAATTATCTTCGATAGCTCTTAGTATTGGAAGGAGTGGAAGATGTTACTTTGTGTGAAGCTTCATTGAAGTATTACAAAAGAGAGAGAAAATTTTAATTGGAATGCAAGAGTCGCTACCGGAGACTCCCTTTGCCCTCATGCGCACGCGGCCTTTTGATACTTTCCGTCCGATTTCCTTAAAAGTTTTCCAACCATTGGAAGAATCAAATGCATCCACTGACGTGTAGTCCATCCTGGTGACATGGAGGAGGTCGAAATTGTCTGCTCAATAACTTGCCAATGCTTTCCAATGAATGAGATGGCACGTTATCAGCAGAGGCGTAACGGAGAGAACATTAGAGACTCCCATCAAAGCCAAATTTTGGGCCTCAAGTTGGATTTTACAGATTAGGTATGGAGTTTCCCCGATACGCGTATCTGATGTAATCTTGTCCTCTATTCACACGTGCTGTTGCTAAACGCGTTTAAAGTACTTTTTTTTAAAAAAAAAAAAATAGCATATTTAAACATTATATACCTGCCCTTTTAGGCATCGACACCAATCAATACTAACATTTATATAACGAACAATATTTTAAAAAATAACAATATTTTACAAAAATCACAATTACATACGTGAAATTTTAGCAATATTTTTGAAAACCATTAAAGCAATTAGGGAAAAAAGTAATGGTATTATATCAGTAAAAGTATTAATAAAACAAGTTAGATGCATTTGTCTAGATAAGTATTAATATTTTAAAGTTTTATTAAAATTTTAAAAGAATTAGAACTCATCGAGTAAATATTAGAAAAATTTTGATATTCTTTATGAAACCAATATTTAAATAGCATACCATAACTCAAAAAATATTCATAATAAGAAATGTTTTAGTATATTCTGTAGAAAATAATATAAAAATCAAGTAAAAAAAGTTTTTTAGAAGTACATTTATAAACTTTTCAGTTATGAGACTCTCTATGATAGATATTGAACCATTTAAATGGCCACTTATGGGATATTAAAGACCCACGTCCTGTTTTTCAGATTTTATAAAATTGATTGTAACTTGGCCGCTAGGTCGCGTAAAAACAAAACAAAGTATGATTTTTAAAACCAAAAGGCAGCAATAAAATAAAAAAAAACAAAAAAAATGTGTTTTAACAGAATTTGCTCATTTCAACATGCTCGTATACCTCAAAGTTCCTTTACAAATGGTTTCTTCCAGTCAATCGATATCATCCACAAATCACACGTTTAAACTTCCAAATTCTTTTGAAATTGTGCAAATTCTGTTTTATGTAATTCTGAAGTTGTTGGTTCAAAACATCTATATTTAAAAATAATCACCTTCCATCCATTAAAAAATTAATACAATTGTAGAGTGCTACTGAGCATTGTGGATCGCGTGCCATAAATTGTCCGACGCCTGTTATACAATATGTGTTGAATACAAACATTACACACATACATATTACCAATATTATATATGTTACCCAATATTATATAAATACGAGGGTTGGGGCAAAAGTCATGGCAACTGTTTTTTTCTTGGAGATAACAGTCCGGTTGGAAAATGTGATATATACAGACGAAAGGACAAGGTGTTAACTACATGTGTGGACAATGAATATCACTGAAATATCGTAACACATTAATTAATTACGGTAGTATACAGGGCAATATGGCCTTCGCCGTGCAAAAGAATGACAACACAGTACACATAAAGTTGACATGACAAACCTGGGCCTAAAGACCCTGAATGTAGTCCCCTGCTACTTCACCACACTCTGCCAACGATGTGGGAGGCGCCGAATACCACCAGCCTCAGCATTTGCCACACCATGTGTTAATTGAGCGAATTTCTCCCTTGGTGAACAGCTATTTTGATGTAAGCTCGCTGCTCAACACGGGTTACTTCCATCTCACACGACACTCACCAGCTGACTGATTTCACAGCCTTCGCTGCGCTATTACCAGCTATCATAGATCCATACGTTATTCTGCATACACGCTATGCCTTGCAGAGCTTCCACACGACATATTTACGTTTGTGATTAGTTCACCTATCTACAAGGAAAAAAAATAGTTGCCATGACTTATGCCCCAACTCTCGTATATATATATATATATAGGTATATATATTACCAATAGTTTATACAGTAGAACGTCATTTGTCCGAATCCATTGGGACCGAATACCGTTCGGATAACCAAAAAATGCGATCCATTGCAGCATAGGAAAGCGGAATATTGAAAATCATCACATGAAAAAAAAAAGGCTTAGAGAATGAGCAAAATGTCGCAATTTTATCTTTATTGTGGAAAATCACTTATTTTTCGCTGTACCATTGTACACCTTCATTTTTTCGCTGCAAGGTCTCTGATTCTCTTGAGCAATGGTAGTTGAGTAGGACAGCACTCTGATTGTCTCATTGAAGCGAGGCTTCTTAGATTCGCCAATCGTAAGCAATGGCAAAGTGTATAACCCACTAGCATTTGCACAAACCATGGCTGTAACACGTTCCTTGCTGGCTTTGGTGCTGTGGACTCACGCTTTGGAGCCAATGACTTTCTTGGCTGAGACTTCCAATTTACTTCAGTCTCATCTACGTCGTCTTTGGAGTAACCTTCTTCCTCCACAGGCTGCACAAATGTTTCTTTAAACTTGGGGGAAGAATTCTCATCGCCAGACTATGATTCGCCTTCAATCTGCAGTGGCTGTAGAAAGTGGCGCGATTTAAACCAACCAGTGCTAGCTTTGAAATAACCCGAACCGTCTAACTTCTCGTTAAGTTCCAGAGCTTTTCACACAACAGAGGGACCGATATCGGGTCCTCCTTCTCTGTGAAAACCACAAGTAGAGTGCACGAACAACATTGTTTGCTTCCCTCATAATTTTCCTTTACTTCGAAGCCATATCTGTGAGTTAGGTTTTGACGCAAAATTTAAAATGGTTTCTCGGTTGTTTTTTTATGTCAGAAATTGTTGACTTCCCTACATCATAAAATTGGGCTAGAAACGTTTCACATTCTCCCTTCTTGAGACGGTTAAATATTTCAAGTTTTGTCTCTATGTTCAATGCGTTGCGCTTCCGTTTTGAATTCGAAGCCATAGCAGTTCACAACTCACGAAAATAACACGTAATACACAAACACCCTTACTTGGAAACAAACTGACCTAATATTCCGCGCAGATGTTTACCATATCGCACAGCTGAAATTCCGCAAATCCTTGACCTTTGGTTTCCCCATCACTTTTGGCCTCACGCGAAACAACTGTTGAGAATTGCACTGTTCAAAAACGTTATCATATAACAGGGATGGCGAACCAGCGATTAAAATAGTTTGCATTTATTTCAAAATAACAAAGTTCACTATGAAATATTACGAAAAACCGCAAGTGATCATTCGCGGGAGCACACTCGTTCGTTATTGTCTTGCCTTAGTTGCGTAGTGGACTACAATTGCTTTGATGCAAAGTTTGTCTACACATAACCTAGTCAATTTCATCGACACAACTGTATTTTAAAGTTTATTTGTGTTATATTTACAATTTTTAACTGTTATTTAACATGGCTAGTTCAGCAAAAGAACAAGAAGTGGAAGACAGTAAGTGTAAAAGAGAATTTCAAATTTGGTGAATCTAGATATATGGTATTTTTGTGTACTTTACGCTCTGGAATAATGGTATGGAGAACATCGTCTGCAAAACGGCATTTTGAAGCAAATCCTTTGGTCAAAAAAGGGAACCCCATCAAAAATAATGAATTGCTTATAAACCATTTGGCACACAGACGTCTCTAATTCCGCATGCATTCTACTAAAAGATACGTTTTACAATCCTAATATGTTATTTATCACCCAATCTGTTACACAGAAATCACACTAATGTTTACTTTAATTTGAATTACACCCGTATAACTAAAACATTTGTAACTATACAGCACAAAAGATATTTTTTCGTAGTAAGTTAAGAGTTTTGTGTAGTTAGTGTATTTATTTAGTTTTATTATTTTCCCAATAATCACAGCTAAAAATTATTTGGCACGTCCATACCTTATTAAACACTTTTGAAAAAAAAGGGGACGTTGATCCAAAAGCGTTCGCCAACCCTGTCATATACGGCAGTGATCCGCAACCCCCGGTCCGTGGATCAAATGGTGCCGGGCCGCCTAAAGAACATTAAACTATTGCCATTTTATTTAAAGTGGTGCATTTCTTTCGGATTTGTGCAACTTTCCACGGAAATCACTTTATATTCCACGTTAAATCACTTTTATTCAGTTTTCGCGCGTGTAACTATATTTTATTCTGAAGGCATATTTAAATGTAACTAAATTAAAATTATTAAATCAAAACAATCTAAAATATAAACAATCAACGTATCCCACCCTCAGCGGGCCTTGGTAAAATTATCAAACGTTGACCGGTCCGCAGCGATAAATGGTTGCAGAGCACTGATATACGGTACATGGAGTTGACAAAAAAAACTTGTCCGGATATTTGACGCTCCGGATAACAAACGTTCGGATAAACTACGTTCTAATATATGTTAATACCAACACTATATATTAAATACTATTGCACTTACGCAATCAATTCTAGGATGTTTGGTCACTGTTCTTCATTTTATTTGTTTCATTTTTCCTAGTCACAAAAATATTTTGCTGCAAGTCACAGAAAAAAATGCATAAACATTGTAGATTTTACTTAATAAATTTAAAGTGGAAGAATAAGTCATAAAACTGTAAAAGAAAACACATCAGGACAAAAAAATTTTTTATAAAACAATTTTTTTGTTGAATGAAATGTAGTTTAAATTTTGTTTTCCTAAAAATACAAATAAGATTAGTCAAAGTTTCAAGAAGCAATTCTTAATCTTAGGTAACCAAGGATAAAATCCTCGAAGTTACATATTATTGAATTTAAAACAGGAAACATAAATAAATTCTTTACTTTTTGTTCTCTTCTTCAGGGAAAAAACATTCGTGGAAAATAAAAAATAGTTCATCTCTTCTTTTTACAATGATTTGATAAAATATTTGAATAGTTTTGGTAGGTACAAGCGCTAAAAGAGAATTTATTTTTTCATTTATCGGTGTGGTTCCCTATCCTGACCTATTTATATAAACATATTTTCTTTTTCCAACGTCCGCGTGATTTAATAAAATATTTGAAAAGTTTTGGTAAGTACGAACAGTAAAATAAAAAATCAGTTTTTTTATTTATTGTTTCTCCTGTTTCATACGACTTATTTATATAAAAACAAAGTAAAATACAAAGAAAAATCTGGTTATAAAAAGTACGAAAATATTTCTATACTTTATTAAGGACAAATAAGAATATTTTGTCGTTATTTATATAATTAATCAAACCACACAAATAAGACTTATTGAAATTGTAACAACATTTATGAAACTCTTTACCAGTAAAGTTCTAAAGAACAGAAAAAGTTTTCTTACTTTTGTCTTTAAGTATCTTTAACATCGTTATTTGTTGCGAAGAATTGAAAACAAAGTAAAAAAAAGATATAGTTACAAAGTTATACATGATCAATTACACTTTCAGTTACGTAATTAATATCCATTTATATCCTGTTATATTCTTATTTTACGATTGTGGAAGAAGTTATTATAAATTACTAAAAGATTCAAACACAAATATAATGGATTAGGTTTTAAGAGAAATGTAAGATTACGATACTTTGAACAATTTACCAAACGATATTTTGAACAATTTATCCGATTTGATTAATAGGAATTTCGAACGAAGTTGACCTGTTTATGTCGCTACAAAATCCTTTGGAATTTGGTAAAGAAGCATGATTTATATTATGTACTCATCTACCATTTTATCATCGTTTAAAAATAAGTAGAGTCAGATCCCGATTTAACGAATTCATTGGGACCACTGGGAAATATTTTATTCGTCCATGTTATAATTCCTGATCCTTAAATTTCATGGTCATTTAGGACGATTATATCATAAAATTTTTATATTGTTTCAATAATTCAGCCCGTCAATTTAGACATTTTAGTTAATTTTCCTAGACCACAAAGAAGACATGTACACAGGACAAAGAACATTACATAACTCTAACTCTACAAGCTGAACAAAGTATCTTTCAGATCATTTGCAGCGCCACCTATATTAATTTTACATTTAATTTACAATTGTCAATTCAGGATAATTCGTTATATCGGGATCCAAACAAAATACAACTTTTTTGCACTTAACGTTTGTAAATTCTATAATAAGCAACTAAACTAAAAAATATCCATAATTAGAAATTATACACTATTTATTCAACAACTAAAAATACTGAAAGTGAATTGTTATGGAATTTAATTGGACAATTTAAAATACTGTCAAATTGATATTTGACAATTTCTGACTCAAAAGAGATCTTTTTCTACTTCATGTAAAAAAAATACTGCATCATTCACATTTTGCTTCATAAGAAATATTTTTAAAGTTTCCAAACAAGGTAAAGCAATGGAAAATGTAGTGAGTTTCATTATCAATATCTACGTCACAAGCGCTATTCATTGGCTCCGACCAATCAATAAGTTCATCTTCATTTGCACAGATAGACATTCCGTCATCAAATGTAATAGAATACGTCTTGCGCTGGGGAGTAGGAAGAGATATAGGAAAGGAATTTCCTGTCGTATTCAAAACGCATACGATAGGTTACACGTATGATACATGTAAAGTCTAAAAATTGTCTGCATTCTTCCCCATTAAAATTTGCTGCTTACAAGAAAAGTATTTTCCTCTTATATAGACAAAACACACAGGTCACTTAAGAAAAATCCGATTTTTGAAGTGATAGGCACGTTTTGCTAGAGAGGGAACTTGAATGAACATCACGCTCGGGTTTGTAACGCTCATTTGGCTCTTTTCTCTTTAGTCGGAAATACTGCTCGTACAAGGTCATCCGTGACATACACACCCTTTAAAAGAAAAGGAGGGACTTTTCTCTCTCCCACGCCACTCCGAAACGACATGAAGCACGATAGCTTATCCCCCTCCAATATGCAGTAAAAGTAAAGTTCGTAGTTTCGATCTAAGTAGAGTCCCCCCTCGCCATCTCTTTCTACGAAAATGAATGCGGAATTCTTTCTAATCCTAGTTGAAGCATAAACATGAATCATGTAATATTTTTAAAAAATAAACTTAGAGAGAAGGAAAATTAAACGAAAAAGGACAAATTTTTATAGAACTAAGTGAATAGGATAATTATCATTAGCAATATTGCAGTGAATTTAAGAATAAAAATTTATTTTTGTTAGCGAATCAGAGTAGCAACGAACAAATAGTTCTATTAATCATACTACTTAAATATACTTTGAGTCTAAGAAGAAAATAAAAACAATGAAAAATTTAAAATGACAAAATATTAAGTATACAGGCATTCAGAAAAAGTCACATTAAATAATTTCAATACAAGAAAACAAACTATAATTAAGCAGCCTTACCTTGCAGCTGCAGCGGGATATATATATAGAGGAGCTTTGACTGAATTTCACACCAAAATTAATATTTGCTTGTAATTCAAAATGATTTCCACCCATAAAATGGTCGCTGATCCAGTTCATTCCCTATTTCACTGTTATTTGTTATTACTAACCGTTGCAGTTTCAAATAGGAAAAAAAATCTTTCAATTCGCATCCGTATGACATCCAAGTAAGTTGGTTGATTTGACTGAAAATATTTCCCGCTCAATTTCCAATGCATTGTTCATAAAGAATTGAATTTCTGAGGGCCATGAGCAGGCCCGTGGGCCACATGCGGGCTGCAGATTGAATATCGAGGGCTCAGACAATGTTTATTTGTAGAAAAATAATAAATGACCAACCAACAAAGATAAAAGTGGTTTTCAAAAACTTTCTTCTTGTTTCTAAATGACATTTCTTATTAATAACAAACACTTAAAAAATTAAACTCTTCTACGATGTACGTTTAATTAAGAAAGACTAAAAAAAGTATGGGAACACTTTTTTTTTCTATCATTGTTTTAAGACAATATTTAACTGTTTTTGCGAGTGCTTGAGCAGCTTGGTATGTATATAATTATCTTTATCTTCTGAAAGAGTTTGGACCGACATAGCTTTTAAAAAAAATCTTAAGTCATAATTAAATCTTAGCAATTTTTTCTCTGAAACTTAATTCAGTGTAATTTTTTACTGGCGTTTTTTTCCCCATTTTTTTTAACATTTTTCAATGAAAGAAAAGACGTAGAATTCAAGGTTTCTTTATTGTTATGGTTCTCATTTTAATGTGTCATTTAATTATCAGCACATTTCTGTGAAGCAGTGATTTTTTACAGTGTCAATCGATATTAAAACGCAAGAAGACAATGCATCATATTAATTTTTTTCTTTGAATACGTTAGAAAACTCGTGTGTTGTTTCTACTCTTGGACAATTTTATTCGTGTATTATAATATAAGAGACACTGAATATTTTAAAAAAATATATTCGTTTATGCGCTTTTGAGAAACCCCGGTTCCGAACATAGTCGGATATCTCAAAAACTGTATTAACATGAGTCTTCAGAAACTACAACTTGAAACCGGACAAAAATATCCCTTCGAACATAATGTACAGTACTCATTTTTTATTTCAATTATTTGTTCTATTTCCAAACCATGGACGCGATCATAATCGCGAACTCGTGGCCGACACTGTCGAGTCACGGATTCGAAACCTATTACATCTGAAAGTGCCGATACACCGTGTAGAGACGCTGATGCACGTGAAATCTCTCTAGGCTCCACGTCTTCCAGTTAGCGTGGTGTGGAAATGCGGAAAGCCTTCATCTCTTGACCAGAACTCAAAATTACGAGGCCCGTTGACTTTGCTACTTTTGAGTGTGACGTAAATTGAAAGAAAAAATAATTTCTATTTTGTTAACAAGCCTCTCACCTGGAAATAAGTTATTTTTATTAATATTAATTGTAAAATATTTTCATCTCAAATCTATCAACTTGCACCGGGCAATAGGAAGTTCAGTAGAGTCATCTAAACATATCCGATAGAAGATTAAAACTAGACAGGATTAAGTGCTCCATTCTGTTTATCCTCAACGACAAATAACACGCTTTTTTTAATTAGGATTTTCTCTTACCCAACTGCGAACATTTAACATGCAAAAGTAAGACGGAATCGCCATAGAGGGAAATCACTCTACAAAGACTGATAGCAACGGGCAATAAGTGTTTATTTTGAAATGACATTTGTCATTAAAGAACGAAAACAACATCAGCTCTGTATGTTATAGAACCATCGCGGAACCCTAGACATAAAGATGAAAATGATGACGAAAAATTTAACAAAAAATTGCAACGTAAATATATGAAACATTTTATCAACTTAAACAAAAATTCCCTAACTACGCTTAGATCTCTTTTAATTATTTACTGAATGATTTTTTTATCAGTACATCATTTTTTAATACATCGGAAATTTCGGAGCAAGAAATATCCTTCTTATTCAATTTCACGGTAAGTGTTACAGAGAGGTAAATCATCCCCATTCAATCTTGATTTATCACTTGTCCAAAGATTATCAATAATTGAAAAAAACTCTTTCAACTGCTGCATTTCTTTCTGGGCAGCACATCCTTCATTGAAAAAGAATAGCTAAATTTTCATGAATAGGTTCATTTTTAAAATGCTTAAATATTTCAAACCATCATTTATCCATTTCAACCTGTTGATTTTCCCATTGTAATAAATCACTTTTAATTTATTAGAAAAACTATTACCTGAACAAATAATGTCCTACCTTTCTGATATTTCTTTGGGCAGAGAGCATGTACGGTGTATCCGGTCCTAACGTTGCGAAAGAAATACGCAGCTTCTGAATTAACTTTTAATTACAATTATTGTTAAAGAACGTATTTATACATTGTATTTACAAATAACCACAAGGCATAAGTAGAAATGGAGGTACACTTTTTGGGGCGTATAACCAAATCTTTTGACGAAATCTCTTCCTCTGTTCAATTGTTTCTTCTGTTCAGGTGAATCTGTGGACAATTGTTTTTATCCCTGACGCAATTAGCGTCCTCTGGTGGGTGAATGCGTGGTTCATAGTTGGTTCGTTTTTAACACCCATTATTTAAAATTGTCGGAATTTAAATATACATTCTTCAAACAGACGCGTAACGGTTCGACCTGGAATCTCTGAATAGATATTAACAGATTAGTTTTGAAATATTGAAAAGGAGGACAAATAGGAGGGCACTTTTTGAGGAAGGATACAACTTATAAAGGATGGACTGGTCTTCCCAAAGGAGGAAGGATTGGTCATCTTAATATACATGAAGCAAGACTGATAGCCGAAGGGTTTGTGTGTGAAGCCTTGCAACTAATAGAACATATGAACTAGTCAATACGGAAGCATCAGAGCACTGTTGCACATACTGTAAAATGGCAGAAGGGGCTTGAGGAATCTCCGCCTCTTGCCGGCATGTGTGTCGATCCTCGCCTGCTGATTTCGATCTAGCCACTCTGGCAACCCTCAAATTGATCACACATTTCTTTGCTCCAACAATTTTCACCCCACAGCCAGTGCATCGTAGACTCGTCTAGATGGGTGTTACCCGAAATTTGACGAATGTATCAACCTGCCCTCGGTTCAATTATAATTCTCCTCGCATAGTCCTTCATCTTCTTTTCTATTTGACCTCTAAGACAAGGGAGAAAAAATTCCTTTTCCCCATCCGAAATTACGGTAATGTCCAGTCTGCAGGTTCCTTCCCTTCAACGTATGCTAGTGAGGAGATTATTTCACTGACGTGGGCGTACTCTGAAATCTACATATTTTATTTTCTTGGTCATGCATTTTCAACGTCAAGTAGAGTAAATATGAAAGAGGGTGAATACTTCAGTGACGCGTAGGTTACCTGAACCAGCATCCGATTTTCCAAACCTTCACACCACGACGTGAAGAATTTTTATGCCTCCTCCGAACGTGAATTAGGTCTTCTATATATGATGGGTCTTGAGTAGCATCAAGAATCAAATCCACGACTGGATGGAAGGAGCGCTGACTACAAATTTGTAACAACGGCCACTAGGCTAATACAGCTACAGCAAGAAATCCTTAAGTACTCAATCTCAGCGTTTAAAAATAACTCATTTTATAGTACTCTCTTTGATCCTTTCAGTTAAAGAAATTCATGACTTCTCCTGGTTCCGTCGAGATGCGGCGCCCGGTCGAAAGACGGGCTTGATTATCATGGAGATATGACATCATTTTCTTTTCGCTTTCCTTCGAAGGCGAAACCGAAACTAGATCAACTGGGAAAATGGTTTCCTACTTTCCCTTCCACTAGCATCGCTGCACTGCACTCAATGTGGATAGCCATCTATTCTTATGTAACTTAAACAATTTTTCTCTTTTCTCAGCTAATTATGATGAGTGGATAATAAAGCTTTCTCTAAGGTTCCACGTACATGCATAAATATTACCTAACTAATTTTCAAAGTTTTTGATTAAGAATGCATGACATAGCAATACGATAAGTTTTTGATAAGGATTTTGCGCAGATCTAAAACTAGCCATATATTTCAAAAAAAAAAAAAAAAATAGGGAAAAAACGGAACAATTCTTTTCGCGCAAATCAAGGTGTTTTCCAACACAAATCCATTTTTATATGCTTTCCCCCTTCTAACAATATATTTATCTTAATGGTTTCCGGTACGATTCCTTTTTGATATCCTAGTACCTACACAATCATTTCACCCATTAATGATTTGCCGCTATGTATAACTCATTCACTGCTGGCTTCTGCATATTTTAACCGCGGGTCATTACGATTTCAGAGAAGGAAGCCTCGCCAAACTTAGAGAATAAATGTCTTTTCGGCCCACTATTTGTCAGCGTTTCCGCAATTTAGCGCAGGCGGCCAATAAATACAGACAGCGACAGACTCTCCCCCTTCCCCTTTTTTTGTTCTGTATTTATTGATTTCAAAAACTTTCTGTCAACAAGGTTGAAATTTGAAGAGAAAAGAAAAGAAAAAGTCTTTTCTCTCTCTCTCACGTAAATAAATGAAGAAAAACCAGTCGATCAATGCGTATAACTTTTTTTCAGGGTCAATTATTGCAATGGGTTAGAGTGTCGCTTGGACCATGGAGAGAACGTTAATTTTAGAAAAAAATGCGTGTTTTTGGAACTATAAAATGTGTTTTCCGTGCAAGTACAGTGAAAAATGTTCAGCGTTGAAATGCTTCTGACGAAATATTGGTTAACACGAAATAATACAATGGGCTCAACAAACTGATTTGTATTTTCTTGCATTTTTTTCTCTTAACACGAAATGAAAATCTCTCATACGAGAAAAGGAATGAACAGAACACGGAAAAGACTGACCACGCAGGCGAGATTTAAGAGGAGTGTGAAAGGAAAGGTGGTTTCACGTATTTCACTTAAAGTCTAACTTAGTTTCGAAATACCCTCCGAATAGAATGCGACAGGAGCCTTCCTTCAAATGCCACACAAAAAAATACACTGCTGGACAATTGCTAAAGACGGATCACAAATTGCTATGTAGCATAACATAAAAAGCGAGACATGAGGCCTAGTAGGATAAAATATAGTTGCCACACTGTTCAGACATTAGAATAAAGAATATTTATTGTTCTGGAAAGTACAAAAGCTGTGAAACATCTGAAAGAAAAAAAAAATGTTCATTTGATCTGCGTACGGAGAAATGGAACAATGCATCTAAAAGTCAGCAGGCACCTTAAAGAAAGGTATCAGTACGGGATATGTCCACCGTGGAGTGTGATGCAACATTCCACACGTCGTACCATACTTTGCACAATATTATCCAGCAGCTGTTGAGGCAATTTATCCCATTCCTCTGTGAGTGCACGGATGAGGGTGTTCTTGTTTGTTGGAAGATAGTTTCGACCAGCAACTTGCCTCCCAAAGCGTCCCACACGTTTTCAATGGGGTTTAGATCTGGAGAACGCGCTGGCCATACGAGACGTTGAATACCCTCGCTGTCTAGACAATCCTGAACAGCGAGTGTTCGATGACATGTTGCGTTGTCGTCCATAAAAACAAATTTATCACCGACAGCACCACGGAAAAGACGAACATGAGGAAGTAGACCATCAATGTATCGTTGGCCCGTCATAGTCCCATTCGGCAACCACATGTAGGCCCGTGCGGTCATTGATCATGATGCCAGCCCGCACCATGATACTGCATGTCGGATATCGGTCCTTTTCCTGGATATTTTCTGGGCGATAAGCAGTACCACTCTCGTGCCAGATCAGTTGGCGTCTACAATCCGTTGACAGACTGAACCTACTCTCCTCTGAGAATAGTACGCATGCCCAGTCCTGTTCAGTCCAATTGTGATGCTCACGACACCATTGCAAACGGGCAGTTCGTTGCTGTCTGGTCAATGGGACACACACAACAGGTCTGAGTGCGTATAGTCCTCCTCCCCTCAAACGTCTGGCAACAGTTTTTGGGAGATCTGCTTTCCTGAGGCAGCAAGAAACTGATTTGCCACCTGCTGAGCTGTGGTGCGCCTGTTCCTTTTTGCTGATAGGACGATACATCTGTCTTCTGCAGGCGTCGTACTTCTAACACGACTTCCCCCGTGCCGTCTACTACACATTCCAGTAGTTTTAAATGACTTCCACAGCCGTGAAACAACGCTGGGAGTGATGTCGAACTCCCTGGCTACATCTGTTATTTTTCGCCCTTCTTCGATCTTTCTAATAATTCGGCCACGCATAAAATCATCTATGTGATGTCGGGAAGACATGCCAAAAATTTTAAGTTCGTCTATTAAATCTTTCCTGTAAAACTTTGACTTGAAACAACAACTGTCCACACGCGTCAAAACCTTTAAAGCTCTTATAAACGCTATCACGTGATGAACAGACGTGGAAAAAAATTTGCGTACTCATACTTCTCTCTTCTTACTAATATCCCGCACTTATTTTAATTTTCCACATTTTGCTTCCTTTCATTTTGTGGTTGTTATGGATGATAGTATTATCCGTCCTTAGCAATTGTCCAGCAGTGTATCTCATCTCTCAATTGTTGGCTTTTGAATTCGGTGACGAGTACATCAGTGTGAAGAAAAACCAGTGAGTTTGGTAAAAATAAATATTTTAACACTATAATTATCCATTATTATTACAGTAATAATACATATTACATTTGTGCGGTAGATAGTAACTGCATAAAAAGAAACCGGACTAAAAAATATGCAAAAATTTCATAAATACTTACATATAACAAACAACTTTGTCAACATACTACAGAAAAAAATATTTTTTATGCGGTGGTGAGGAACCGCATAAAAAAAGTCGTACTGAAAAAGTACATCACTTATGTATGAAATTTATGAGAAAGAGCTTCCAAACAAAATAAATTCCTCATAGAAACATTTTAAAAACAATTTCTCATTGAATACATGGAGTGGTTTTCAAAACATACATACGTAATTCATATGCACATACATAATCTACACTATTAAAGTTCTTAGGTAAGCAAACGTATCTATCTACCTATCTATGATGCCGTATCTTCAGACGAACCGCACAACGCAGAAGCTTGCCAAATGTACCAACATTTTAAGAATGATCTGAGGAACCTGTTTTGACCATTTATATTTCGATATTCCAATTAAATTAAAAAGATAGCAATTAAAAACATTAAAACGCGTAATTAGTACCATTTTTCACCTCCAGGGGACAAATTCAAAAATTCGGAACTTTTTTTCAGACGTATTTTAAAACGCAATCTAATTTTTTTCATGAGACTCAGACAAAAAATAATTACAGATTCGGAAAGATCATTTACTTCACCATGATATGGTATAATTTATTTTACAAAATAATTATATTTTCTATTTCTTACGATTTTTTTAAAAATGAGTCGAAATCGATACGTTTTTATGAGAAGATTTCTAAATCGTTCTGCTTGCATTTTCTTTAGCACTAATGAAAAAAATATTTTACTCTAAAAAAGTTCATGCTTTTCTCTTTTAGAATCAATCATTTAAAAAATTAAATGTCAAAAACAGTTTTTTAACGATTGTTCAAAAGAAAAACTCAAAATTTTATTTAAATACTTAATAACTGCTTTATTTATAAAAATAATCTCACGAAACTTTTTGTGTGTTTTTGGTGTTTTCGGTTTTTTTCTTTTTTCAGAGAGATATGCGAGCATTATTTTTTAAAGTTTTTTGTTTAAAAATTACCGTTGTTTTCAATCGATATATGAAGTTTGAATGCATTAACTTAAAAATGAAGCCCGAAAATTTTTTTGAACTTTATGAAATAACGCAATGCGAAAATGAACATTTTTTCCTTTATTTTGAGTCTTTTCTCTGCTTTTCCCCGAAGAGGTCATGGCGCAGTTGGTAAAGGTGCTTCTTCATAGACCATAGTACTTGGGTTTGGAACTGATGTTTAAATTTTATGATTTTATAAAAAAATACTCCAAATTTTATTCGCGCATTTAACCCTCTGAGTGGATGACCCGCTAATTGAATTTCACTTCGAAAGCGGTCTACTTTTTCAAAGCTAGTGGTAGCGAAAATGTTTCAGATGAATTTCGCGAACTGCTTCGAAAGAGCACCGCAGTTTTATGCCTTCCCCCCTTAAAACTGTGGGAGGTCCTCAAATGGTTTTGCAGGGGATGATTTTGTTGCTTTTCGGTTCTGTGTTCGAAAGGGGAGGTTTCTCATTCACAGCTGTGGCCTAGGGCGAGGATTGTGAAATGGACATTTTCTCCACTTCACGGCCAACAGAAACTTGTCCCAATTTATTGCAAACAAGCAAATAAAAGGTAAAAAATAAAGTTTTAAAGAAATGACTCATTCAAAGTTGAAAAATATTTTTAATATATGTATAAGCAAAAGAAAATTTATTTTTATCTTCTGTTATTTTTAAGAGCTTTAAAATTTTTTTAAAAGGAACATTTTTATTTCGGTGTTACACAATTTTAACCATACAGAAGCTCTCTGTAACAATTGTTGAATATCAGACGAAGAAAACTCAACAATATTTTCCTGTTATTTTTTTATTTTTTTAATTATGAGGTAAAAAGTAAAAGTGATTATTTTTTTATCTAACAAAATTATAATAAATGTAGTAGCATTAAATATGCTGAATAAATTTGTAAAATAAAACTTGGATTTCTGCAATTTTTTTATATTTTTTAATTAACAATAACACATAAAAAGTCATTTCAATACTTTTAATTTATGCAAATTTATATCTTTATCTTTATATTTTTCTGTTGAATGATTTTTTCGCTATAAATCAACATAACAACTTGCACTGAGAGAAAATCCCCTTCTCTACGTCAGCATTTGCACACATAATAAATCAGTGGCGCTCACAAGGGAAGGGATTCTTGGGTCCAGACCCCCCAAAGCACTGGCTTTTTTCGATTGATTATATTCCCATATATATTTAATAAGTATATATATATATATATATATATATATATATATATATATATATATTTCATATATTTGGAAAACTTGCTCAATTTCTGATCTAAAAACCAATTAGGTTTTAAGAAATTTTAATTTTCTGAGTTTTGATTTTAAATTCGGTTGCATTTTAAAGCATTTTGAATTCCTAGATTGAATTAATTAAAAATATTTTTTTAACACAATCCATTATTTCGTGCAAAATGTCTATTAATTGCAATTTTAATTTCTAAAATCCTTTCTGTTTGCATATGTTTTTAAATTTTTGAGTTTTCTCACATTTACTTAATTAAGATTGATTTAAAGACCAATTTATTTTTTGACACATAGTTTATATAATTTAAAAGCTCTATACTTTGTCTTCATTAATTTTTCCTTTTGAATAAATGCCATGACCAAAATGTACGCAGGCTACTGCGATAAATAATACTTGAAAGGGATGGAATATGACTGAAAATGGTAAATCTAAAATCCAGCTTTCAGGTGATATTACAATTAGACTACAGAAAGCAAATGTTGCAGAATGAACTAAATATTTCCCTGACGTACCACAAACTACATTACAATAAATATATTGTAGTACTACATTACAGTATTTTAAAGTCATGCAACAAAAACTTAAACTTGCTTACCTGCTACAATGGGGAACTGAGAAAAATATTATTTACAATCTTGGTGGTTTCTGAATTACGTTTGTATCACTACTATTTTCTGTATAAATATTTTGCATTTAAAACTCTTGAGAACATATAAGGTTCTGATGAAACGGAATAATTGATCAAATTAACTATTGTTATCAATATTATGTCGAAGAAAATTTTGAATTAGAAAAGATATTTTGAGTCATATTTATTTCAAAGTAGAATTTTCATGTAGAACATAAATTGATAGTAACATATTAAAAAATTAAAGTTTACAGGCATTGGAATTTTTTATGCCTTTACAAATTTTAAATGTTTTTCTCAGATTTTTAATTTTGACGATGAGAGTGTATTCTAATCCCTTAGGCGTTTTTCCTGTTCAAGATAGAGTCGTGAAATATCTTGTAAATATTCCCTAACATATTTTCTAGTAATTTGCTTCTAAAATCTAAGTATTTCTTTTCCTTAATTTTTATACAAATATTTTATCCAGGTTTTGATGTTTCACTACTAAATCGTAAATATAAGAAACAACAGTCAAATATCACGAGTGCAGACGGCGCTTGCTGATATTTGAGTGAGAAAAATTACAGCAGAATAAAATGCGACCTCGTTTGAATTATATCTAATGTGCATATTTGAACTGTTTAGCGTACTCGAATTAACTCAAGTGCGCACGTCAAGGGTTTATATTTCATTCTAAGTCAACACGGTGGCTACTGACGAGCGACTACGTAATTTTGAGCCGCGGTTAAGTGACGAGGACGATACCTGAGCTGATAACTCCCCTTCCAAACTTCCACATCACACCAACGTGAGGACTTTTGACCTCGACGTGTTTAACGTACATCAGCTCCTCTTCAACGCTAAACTTTTGTGGTACCAGGGCTCGAACACTGGACACGAGTTCATAACCATGACCATGAGGCTACCGTGGCCGCAAAAGAAAATAGCAAGTTTGAAAGAAATGTAATGGAGAAGTATATTTGAAGAAATAACTTCAAAACTTAACGAAAAACCAAAATATCAAAATTTATTTTAGGAATAATAGTGAATATAACTTTGTACACCTAAAACCACTTTACGCAGTGTATTTTGAAAGTGAACGTTTCCCCTTTTAGAGAAACTTACTATAATTATGTCAAATTCCTTTCATTTTGATCTAAGTGGATCCCCGAAACAATGTAATATTTTTGATACACACAATTACTTATGGTTGAATCTAATACAATTCCCTACAAAATGAATGAAAACCCTTTTTTATCATATAAATTGTGTTTGAATAGGAGATGGTTAGTTAATAAGAACATTTAAAACGTGTCGGCAATCTATGGACCTGTGGCACGTGGTACAATTCTTAGTGGCACTCAGCACTACTCTAGAAATTTGTCAATTCTTGAGTGGATGGAAGTTGATAATAGACCTTATTTGACAAACATCTTCTGAGTTATGGACATTTATGGAACTACAAAATAATCTGAAAGATAATTCTAAGGATAAATTTATATACAGCTATTTTGTAAATAATTGGGTGTTTAGGGAATTTAATTGTTGAAAAAGAAAATTGCATGTACTCTGCTTTTCACTTATGATTCGGAATATCAAAGTAAAAAATCTTTCCTAATATGAAAAATATTTCGACTCCGCAAAGAAATTGTTTAACAACTGAATGGTCAGAATCGTGTCACGCATCATACCCCTGGTTTTGCGATATGAAAGAAGAGTGGTGAAAGAGTTAATTCGCATTACAATTTTTATTTAACTGTAATGAAGGGAATAATTTATATTTCACTTTGTCTATTTCTTATTTAAATAAATATGTTGGAAACATACATTTTTAATTTTTTTTTTATCTTTGTTGAAGAAATAGTAACATTTTATATTGTTTATTTTTATGTTAATAAATGTATTTTATTGATCCATAATTAATATAAAATAAAACTGTAAATCAAAATTATTTACCTCTATTCTATAAATCTGCAAATATTACCGTAAGAATCGAAGGATTTCAAAAATTTCCTACTATGTGGCACGCTGAATGATACTGACATATTGGTTTGGCACGTCTTCGCTACACAGTTGCCGCCCCTGATTTAAAATGTTGGGTAAGATAACCATTATATTTTTAAAATTTTATAAATATACAAAAGGAGAGTATTTTTTCTCTCTCAATACATGCTTTAAAAGGAGTAAAGTTAACGAGAGCGAAATATAAAATTGCGTTAAAATTTATTGGTACTCTATCAACCGTACTTCTTATATATGTAGGATTTTCCCTTTGAAACATTTTGTTAAAAGGTTGAGTCATATCCTTTTCAGAGGACCATAAATCTCAATTTTATTTATTACTGCATTCCGAAGCAGCGCCATCTAGTGAGCTTTCATAGCTCCGGCTTGAATAATTTTTCGGCAGAGGCCTACTAACCACTGCTTGTTCAACACGTCACGTCTTTATCGCATTTTCGCGCCCTGCGTGGCACTACCAGTCCTAACGTCCAATAATGAGAAAGGTTTATTTCCCCGTCTTCTAAAGGTATAACTCAACTTTTAATTAACCTAATTCCTGCATGTCTTTCTCTTTGTAAATATCCCCTTTTGTAAATATTTCCCTTTAACTTTAAATAAATTCTTTTTTACTTAAATGAAGTTTCTGTGTTTAAATGACTTTGATTCAATTAATTCATCACTCACCCTTAAATACTTACCCCTAGACAAACCACTTCGCCAATCTAAAATCCTGCCTTCTGAAGAGTCTGATTTTTATTCGAAGATTTATTCGGACTCCCACATAAATAATTGGGGGATCGCCTGGGATTTGATTTCGAAAATCTTTTCTAAATAATCAGTTGATAACCTTCTAAACCTCTTCTTCTTTAAAAAAAACCCATTTTTGGCTGCACGCCTAAAATAACAAACGGACTGAATCGAAAATGCGGATTGCCTCTCATAACATACTAACATTTAGGTGAATAAAACGACTCCCGGAGTTACCAAGTCACAACTCAAGATCTTACAAGATCGCTCGCCGAAACCACGTTATTTTCTGCCGTGTACAACAACTACAAGTGTTTCACAAGTCCAGTGAACACATACAGGAGCCTTTGAAGTTTGTTTTCAAGATTATCAGTAAACACGTCGTCCAGCGAATCAGGTGTGTACTGTTTTTTATTTCGTTTTCCTTGCAACAGGAAAAAACAGGGAATCTTCAGAAAAGAATACGTGAGCAAGTGTTAATTTACTTATATAAAAAAAATTGTTGTGTAGTTGATTTCATGAAGTAATTTATATTTTTAAATATGTGTGTTTTCTGAAATACTATTTTTCTATTTGTGTATAGAAATCGTACCAATTAAAATTTTCTACAAGTATATCTTTTAAAATATTAAGAAAGTCGTACGTAATATTCAAGTTTTTATTTGTATCTCATTTAATAAGGAATTGCATTTCATGTGTGCGAAAAGCTTTCATTTCTTTGGTTATGTCATCGACCTTGAACTAAGAGATTAATGTCTTCCCATTCCTAAACATTTACCGTTTCGATGCAATCGAAATATTGATGACTCCTATAGTGTAACATTTCTCTTGCAGCTGTTTAGTAATTAATTATTTTTTACGAGTATTCCAGAAATATATTTTGAAAGAATATGCTATGTTTTTTAGAATTGAGATGAAGGATCATGTATAATCTTATTTTTAATGGTGTATTTTATCATTCAATATATAAGTATTTTGAGTTCATTTTGACAGAATTATTATGCTTTCTATTGAAACATGTGTTTATCCTTAAAATTTGCTGATGAGATCCTAAAAAGATTTTATTTTTATTGGTGTAATAAAAATATGAGATTTTTCTTAAGTAACTTCTAATTGTTTGCTTTTTCAGCAAAGAACTTTAAATGATTAAATTTTCATATCACAATAAATTTAATCACTGTTTCTAAACGAGATTTTTATTAATTTATTTTTTCTTTCAAATTCTTTTTGCATTTATTATAATGAAATGAGAACTGATATAGCAAATGGTTTTAAAAAAGAGGTTTTGTTTTTAGTTGAAATTAATGATTTGACTACTTTAAATTAAGCATTACGTATTTTAGCTCGCACAGTTGTCTTTACGCGTTACTGGTTTAAAATATTTCTAAATGAATAGAATTTGAATATTTCAATGTATATTTAGTGTATTTTGATGCAATATCATTTTAACTTGAGAATTTTTGTAAATGCAAACGAGAATTGCCAATAGCAACATCATTGTTTTTGTTTGAACGCGTAACAATTTTGCTTATTCCTTTGGTTACTATCTAAACTTAAATTTAAATTTTAAAATGGCGTATCTGGGCAAAGGTCGATGCGAAGATTTATTTGTCTTAGCCACGGAATTAAATTTAAAATTCGATAAATCTATGACCATCGCCACACTCAAAGATCTAATTATTGGTAGTGAAAATTATGACGAAAAACTGACCAAAAACATACATTCAGCGATTGTTGAGGATCACAAAGCCAGAGAAGAAAGTTTACGCATTGAAGAGCAAAAAGAAAAATTACGCATTGAATAGCAAAAAGAAAAATTACGCATTGAAGAACAAGAAGAAAAGTTACGCTTCGAACAACTGAGGTTAGATGAGCAAAGACGAATTTGAGTTGGAAAAGTTAAGAATCCAAACACAATCCAAGTTAGGCGCTGATACATCCAAAGAAAGTGATACTCTAAATTTCTCGTCAAAGAAGTTTCAATGTTTATACGTCGTTTTGATTTGAAAGAAGACATCAGCCTTTATCTGAAATTATTTGAACGTCAAGCGCAGAGAGATTAAATATTGATCAAGAAAACTGGGTTTCTCATCTGTTAGGCTTGTTACCGACGGAAGTATCTCACATCATAGCGAGAGAGCCTGACGATAAAGCCAATTCTTACGAACACGTTAAAGATTTACTGCTGAAACGCTTAAACTAACTCCAGAAAAGTTTTTCGACAACTATTTGTCACTCACCAAAAAGCACCTGAAAGAACATGAATTGATTTTTACCATGAGTTAAACACTTACTTCAACGGATGGATAGATGGATTGAAGATAGATACTTTCAACAAGTTATCAGATCTAATCTTAACAGATCAACTCAAACAAAAAACTCCTTTTTGAATTTAAAGAATATTATCTTGATGAATGGGCAAATATGAACTCCCCTGTTCAATTAGCAGAAAACTAGAAGAATTCGAAGACTTTAAAAGGACTCTGAAACAAAAAATCTAGCAGTCCATTTGTGAAGAAACAAGAATTCAGATTCACAGAAAAGAATCGCAGGTATGAAGCACCAGGGAAATTCGAGTATAACAGGAAAGATAAGAAGTTTCCAGCGTCAACGAATTACAACAAACATTACGAAGCCCCTGTTACCAAGTACGAATCTGTTCAAAGATATCAAGACAGCGCGCAGAAAGGGTATTACAACAAAAAAAAAAAATTACGAGAAACACTCAAATCACAATGCTTCCAAGCATATGCTCAGACGAACTATTCAAAATCGCAGAAATTCAAAGAACCTCCAAAAGAAACTTGCACACTCATCGTTAAGGAAGGTTTACGTACTAAAGAGATATTTTTTGAAAGGTGAAAATCACGGCGCTCATAGACAGTGGTAGTACCGTAAGTTTGCTTCGAGAAAACACGAGCAGAAGAATAATGGATCCAACAAAATTATCGAAGAACAAGATGCTTCTCACAGGTATTGGTGAAGCACAAGTGACATACTATCGGTTCCTTTGAACATAAGTTCAAAATAGATGATGAAAATTACTCGTTAACTTGGCATGTTGTACCGACTGATAAATTAAAATTCGAAGCAGTTGTTGGATCAGATCTTTTGGAACAAGCATCGATAAGTTTTACTAAAGAAGGAGTTAAATTCAACAAATATATGAGAATCATGCACAGCTTATGCAAATATCTGCTGAAAATCTTCAAGAAGAACTAGACCTACGTCATGTTGAAAATCGTCAAATCAAGAAGGAACTTGAAAAGTTAATTCAAGACTACAAGCCAGAAAAAAACAGCATCTACTGACGTCACAATGAGAATTATTCTAAAAGACGAAGAACCAGTCTGTCAACACCCTCGTCGACTAGCTTTCACAGAAAGACAAGAAGTAAACAAACAGATAGAAGAATGGCTCCACGAAGGCATTATACGTCCGAGTTCTTCAGAATATGCAAGTCCAATCGTAATGGTAAAAAGAAAGATGGATCTTCGAGAATGTGCATTGACTACAGAAAATTGAATCAGAAGCTTGTGAAAGATAAATTTCCGTTACCTATCATCGAAGATGTTTTAGACACTTTGCAAGAAGCAAAGGTATATTCTACATTAGATTTACGCAATGGTTTCTTTCACGTCGATGTTGACGAAGATTGCAAAAAGTATACATCCTTTATCGTTCCAGATGGACAATTTGAATTCAACAAAGTTCCTTTCTTTCGACTAAAGCACAAGTCCAGGAGTTTTCCAACGCTACGTATCAAGTATATTTAGAGATCTTACTCGAAAAGGAATTGTAATCAGTTATTTATATGATCTCGTTATTCCAGCGAAAAACGAACAGGAAGGTCTCGAAAAACTTAAAATTATTTTCGAAATCTCAAAGAAATACGGATTAGAAATTAAGTTCAAGAAGTGTTAATTCTTAAAAACGAAAATTGAATTTCTAGGTCACATTGTAGAAAGCGGAACTATTAAACCATCTCCTACGAAGACACTAGCTGTCCGAAAATTTCCAGAACCAACAACAATAAAAACAAGTACAAAGTTTTCTTGGTTTAACTGGGTATTTCCGCAAGTACATCAAGGATTATTCAAAGATAGCTAAACCACTTAACTATTTAAAACAAGAAAAGAAAACCTCTTTGTTTTTTCGGGACTCAACAAAAAGAAGCATTTGAAAAATTGAAGAAAATCATGTCCGAATGCTCAATCTTGCACGTTTACATGTATGGAAGAAAAACAGAACTGCATACAGATGCTTGTAAACAAGGTACGGCGCAATTTTGTTACAAGAAGCAGAAGATGAAAAGTTACATCCGTTTACTACATATAGAAAAAGACAAATACAGTAGATGAAAAGTATGACAGCTACGAATTAGAGGTACTAGCAATTATCAACGCATTAAAAGAAGTTTTGTGTTTATCTTTAGGACAACACTTTAAAATAGTAACTGACTGTTCAGCATTTCAGAAGACTATGCAAAAAAGGAGCTAATTACTCGCATAGCCAGATGGGCGCTTCAATTAGAAGAATTCGATTATGAAATAGAGCACAGAGCTGGAAGTCGTATGAAGCACGTTGATGCTCTTAGCCGATATCCCGTAATGATGGTATGCAATGATACATTAACTTCAAAGCTTAAAAACGCACAAGAGGAAGATGACAACATCCAAACATTGAAATCACTTCTAGAGAAGCAAGAATCAGAAGAATTTTTTGAGCGAAATGGTATACTCTACAAGTACTTAAATGGTCGAGAATTAATTGTAACCCCTAAAGCAATGCAAGCTGAACTAATTAAATTGATTCACGAAAATGTTCATTTCTCAGTAGGAAAAACAGAAGAAATTGTGAAACAGGAATTTTTTATCCTAAATTTATCCAACGTCGTTAAAAAGTAATAGTTAATTGTGTTCCATGTATCTTAGCTAATAAGAAAACTGGCAAAAGGAAGGGTTTTTGAATCCTATTTCTAAGGAAAGCATGTGGCCGCGGTAGCCGAGTGGTATAGGTATCGGACCGTGGCTTGCTTTGTCACGGGTTAGAACCCTGTACCACTAAAGACCCGCCGTGTAGGGCAGCGATGCAAGTTAAATCTGTCGAGAGCTGAAACGTCGTCCGGTTGGTGTGGTGTGGTAGTTAAGAGAGGGGGTGCCAGCTCAGGTGTCGTCCACGTCACTTGACCATGGTTCAAAATTACGTGGTCCGTCGCCAAAAGCCCTCGTGTAGCTGAACAGTGCGACGTTAATATTCAATCAATCAATCAATCTAAGGAAAGCATTCCTTTAAGTACGTACCACGTTGACTTCATTGGTCCTTTACCCTCCACAAACAAAAGTTATCAACACATTTTCACCGTAGTAGACGCATTTACCAAATTTACTTGGCTATATCCCGTCAAAACTGTGTCTGCTGAAAGTGCCCTCGAAAAACTAAAACAACAGCAGAAGACCTTTGGTAATCCCATCAGAATTATCTGATAGAGGTTCAGCGTTCACTTCAAAATTATTCAACGACTACTGTGATGAAGAAAACATTCAACATCTACAAATAGCGACAGGTGTTCCTCGAGAAAACGGACAAGTTGAACGAATTCATCGAACTTTGATTCCAGTTCTCACCAAACTATCATTAGACGACTTAACGAAATGGTACAAATACGTCGACAGATTACAGAGAATACTAAATAGTACTATAAGTCGCAGTACAAAATGGACACCATTCGAACTATTAGTGGGAATCAAAATGCGTAACAAGGAAGACATCCTAATCAAAGTCTTACTTCAAGAAGAAATGGCGAAAGAATTACTAGAACAACGCGAATTTTTAAGAAACGATGCAAAAAGAACATCGAAACCCTGCAGTCTGAAAATAGAAAGACGTATAACAGAAGAAGAAAGAAAGCTTAGTTATACAAAGAAGGTGATTTAGTAGCCATCCAGAGAACCCAACTTGAAGCTGGACTGAAACTAAGACCAAAGTTCTTAGGCCCTTACAAAGTAACAAAAGTTAATTCTAAAGATAGGTATGAAGAGTGGAAAAGGTTGGTCAGCACGATGGACCGAACTCAACCACCACCTCAGCTGATTTGATGAAATATTTTTATGCTTAATTGAATTTTTTTTATTTATTTTTTTAATTTTTCTCATAACCCTCTTGAGAAATTAATAGATGTTCTATGGTTACACTCGTTTCCATTAATCATTTTATATTCACTGGTAACATTTATTATATTTTCGTATTATTCATTATCTTTCTATTGATGCGAAGGATTTTTTTTATGGTTTAGTTAATTGTAGATCACAACATAGAATATTTTGTTTTTATATGCTTTATTTTAGGTCCGGAATTGTGAATATTAGGTATACATCTTTTCATCTGTAATATTTTATTTTATTATCTTTAAGAATCGTATTATTTGTCTTTATTGCATCCACATTTCAATAATCATCAAATTTGTAGTTGTAACTAAAAATAGTTTGTATTTAAAGTACTTTAGCTCTCAACATTTTGTAAGAGCTGAGAGACCAGCTCTTTCAGGAGAAGATGATTTTGTAGGATTTTCCCTTTGAAACATTTTGTTAAAAGGTTGAGTCATATCCTTTTCAGAGGACCATAAATCTCAATTTTATTTATTACTGCATTCCGAAGTAGCGCTATCTAGTGAGCTTTCATAGCTCCGGCTTGAATAATTTTTCGGCAGAGGCCTACTAACCACTACTTGTTCAACACGACACGTCTTTACCGCATTTTCGCGCCCTGCGCGGCACTACCAGTCCTAACGTCCAATAATGAGAAAGGTTTATTTCCCCGTCTTCTAAAGGTATAACTCAACTTTTAATTAACCTAATTCCTGCATGTCTTTCTCTTTGTAAATATCCCCTTTTGTAAATATTTCCGTTTAACTTTAAATAAATTCTTTTTTACTTAAATGAAGTATATCTGTGTTTAAATGACTTTGATTCAATTAATTCGTCACTCACCCTTAAAGAGTTACCCCTAGACAAACCACCTCGCCAATCTAAAATCTCGCCTTCTGAAGAGTCTGATTTTTATTCGAAGATTTATTCGACTCCCCCCACATATATATATATATATATATATATATATATATATATATATATATATATATATATATATATATATATATATATATATATATATATATATATATATATATATATATATATATATATATATATATATATAAGAAGTACGGTCGATAGAGTACCGTAGTTACTGCCAACTCGTGACAATGAATTGGAAATTAAGTTCACAATTCATTGTTATTAAAATATATAAATTTTACATGACTTATTTTTGTATTTTTTACTTTTATATTCCTTACTGAAAGCAACAAATGGGAGTTCATTACCTGCCAAAACTGCAGAGGCCTGGTTGTTTACTCCACAAGCTCCTACCTTATGCTTACTCTGCCCTACTAAGTAAAAACTCCGTCTTCTGCTCGTCAAGATCATGGAATTGCAGATATTGTGTTCCATATATTTTAAATATTAGTTTTCTAACTTCTACATCAGCCTTTTAATGGTCTACACTCCTGCAAAGAAGTCTGAATTCAAAACTATATAAAAACTTATTATTCCCAACAATGTCAGTTATACCTTTATTTTTTATAATCTATGAATGCGTTAAACTATTCATTTGTTATCGCGACTATTTAATATTAAATGCGAAAAAAAAAAAAAACGAATAAGTTTCAAACTGAAACTTAAATTGAATTTTTCAAAAAATTGTCATCGATATTCTCATAACTTTTACATATTGTCATTTTAGCATATCACACATCTATCTCCTATGCAAAAATCTATTATAAGTTCATCAAATGTTTCAGCATATTTTTACTCATAACATGCAGTTTTCAACCACTTTGTGAGGCCGCGGTAGCCTAATGGTCAAAGTAACGGACTCGTAGCTGACGTGTCATGAGTTCGACCCCAGCACCATTGAAGATCCGCCGTGTAAGGGAGCGATGCTCAAGCGTCATCTCGTCACTTGACCATGGTTTAAAATTACGAGGTCCGTCGCCAAGTGAGTGAATATTAACGTCGCACTGTTCAGCTACACGAGGGCTTTTAGTGATGGACCTCGTAATTTTGAAGCATGGTCAAATGACGAGGGCTACACCTGAGCTGGCACCCCCCTCTCCTAACTACCACACCACTCCAACGAGAGGACATTTCAGCTCTCGATAGATTTAACGTGCATCGCTGCCCTACACGGCGGGTCTTTTGTGGCACTGGGCTCGAACTCGAGACATGCCAACCATGATTCGATATCTTGGCCAACTTGTACCCCGGCCACAGGTCCGTCGCCAAAAGCCCTCAAGTAGTTGAGTAGAGAAGAGAGAGAGTGCGACTTTAATATCCCCTCACTTAATTAAATTATATGAAATTTAAGGAATACTTGAAAAAATATTAGAAGTCGAATATATATATATATATATATATATATATATATATATATATATTAAAAAATTAATCTAATGTGATAATTTTAAATATCCAAAGAATTATTAGTATTTATGGTAAATATATGTTTTCTACTGAGTATGTGAGACACGCGCATAAATATCTTTTTCGAAATTCCAATGCAGAATTTCAGTGGAGCTAATACAAAATTCCTAGTTTTGCATGGTTAAGATTATAAAAATGTCCAAATTTTACTAACCTTTTCTTCAGTCAACCACTAATGGAACATGAATGATGAGGGATTTTGCATAAATATATATTTTTTTAACTTGAATTTAAAAAGGATCTTTATATTTATTTATATGCGCAAATATTAACTGTAAATTTGTCCAGATGCTTTTAAATACTCTTTATTTGAAGATTCAAGTTCAAAAATATAAGCTTGTAGTTAAAGATCTTTTTGAATGAAATTAATGTTCAGACATTCAAAATTCAAATATAATTTGTTATCTGAACAAGGGATTCTATGTAAGATGCCCTGAATACCTTGCTTTAAAATTATGAAAAACTAAAAGATTTAAATAGGGTTTTTTTTAACAATGCATAAATTTTTTTTGCAAATAATGTAACACAGAAGCTTAAAAATTCATGTTTAGAAGTGTCCGAAATTTTAAAAGATTTTAAATTTTGAACCTTTTTTTTTATTTTTTTGACACATAACAAAATAATCATTTTTAAAAAAAATCCCTGAAAGTATTGATTAAAATAAGAAAAATGAAACAGTAAATTATCTTCAATGTTTTAATATATAATTTGAATTTAAATACTACAGATATTTTTTTAAAACTTAGACACACATTATAAAAACTTAATTCCATTTGAGAATTTTAAGGTAAAGAAGAAAATAAGAATTCTCAACTCGTTGACTTGCAATTATTTCCGTACACTTTAGGGTTTAAAGAAATTCTTCCCAGGTTTTTACGATTGCTGCAGGGGAAGAACCGGTCTCCCCGTGAGCCATAAAACTTCCCCTCAATGCCCATTGTGTCTCCCCGACCGTGTCTAATTATCTTTCAAGATAATAAACCTTTAAAGGGGGAGAAGAATTCGGAAAAACACGACTTTACCGTTTTTGAACACATTACTTGAGGAGGAAAAAATCAGTTTGGTTCATTTTTGGTGGGTCCCTGGCCTTACGAAAAATTCAGTGTGGTCCGTTTTCGAAGCCTCTCTAGTAGGGCAGAAAAATCCGTGCTGTCCGGTTGGAGGGTTAAAAACTTCGCCAGCAAGTTTGTAATTGGAAAGATAATTTATTTCGTCACGAGATAGTTTCTTTTTTTAGCAAAACAACGATACTTTACATAATTTAAGATTTTTTCTAAAATGAATCAATATCGATGCGCGGATATGAAAATGATTTTTTTACTTCATGCATTGATTGCAAACAACGGTAATTTTTTTAAAGCAAAATATGTAACAAAAATAATGCTTAAATATTTCTCGCAAAAAGGGAAGAAAACGAAAAGCACAATTTTTTTTTAAAAAACCGTAATTTTTAAGATATTTTATCCATCTCCGTAATCTGTACAAAGACTGAAAAAATTACTTAAAATATATGATTTTTTTTAAAATTGTGCTTTTCGCTTATTTCTCTTGAATGAAGAAGGTTAAAATTAAAAGAAAATATCAAAATGTTTTTATTAGATTTTTTTTAATGTTTTTTCATTACATGCATATGGGGTAAAAAGTCTGGGTATATACAAACTGTTTTTTTCTAACTTATATATATTTATATGTTTAATTAAATGTTCAGAAAAAAGCAATCCTTTCAATAGCTGTCTAAAAATTTTCTTTTATTTATTACTTATAGAAATTTGACTTTAATAAATATATGTTTTCTAAAAGGATTATTCCTACATTATTTCATTACTAAATGAATTCTTTGTTAATTAAAAAGTACGTAGTGTGTCTATTATTTTGAATCATTACATATGAGACATTTTTAAGCTAACTATATGTAACGATTGATTGATTCATGAAAATCTGAAATCCATTTTATTATTTTAGATTCCTAGAAACTAACTACTACTAAAAAACGATAAAAGTTTTTTGTTTTACTCTTAGCATCAGAATCTTTTTTTTATTGCTTCACATTAATAATTTTTTAATTCTAACGCAATATTGTTTTTTATAAGTGATACATCGAAATTTGAAGCTATATCTTATCTGTGAGATGGAGGGAAAGATAGAACAATAATTTTACACTGAAGAGAACCGTGTCAGGGCTATAGAGAGGGGAAAGAAACCTCTCTTAAATCAAAAATAAGTGGAATTGAACACATTTTGAAAAAGGGACATTTTTTGACATAACTTTAGAAATCATTCGCATTGTGCGCCATGAGAAAAGAGAAAGCCAAGCAACGCCGGGCTAAGTGGTGGAGGGAGGGAGAGTCATTTTAAAAAAGATTATTACAAGAGCTGATTTTGTGAAGGAAAGGGAAAATTGATAAAAGTAGAGAAAGAGCCCGCGCCACCCAGGGTAAATTCATTTTACACACATATGTAAAATAATGAACATAACATAATTAATCATATATTATTTTTGAAAAATATAATAAAACTGATGATCTTTAATTTTTTAAAAAAGGTTGTTTTAAATGCCAAGAAAAATAAAATGACACTTTTATCAATTTCATTTGTCATGCTTTACGTTTATTTTATCAATGCACATATGAATGTTAGCATTTTTTTATTCAGAAAAATACGCGATATTTCTTAAAACTACAAAGCAAAGACATTTCGAAAAAGTATATTTTACTGAAGCTTTTACATACACAAGTACAGAAAGCCCGTGCAACGCCGGTCCCTACAGCTAGTTCACTGTTATTCGTCGTATTCCAAAGCGCGCATCTTTTTGATGAATTAGCTCAAAACCACTTGAGTCACTTGAGGATACAGTTACAACTGATTTATTTTTTGGCACCATAAAGTAAGTGATACATTTTTGAGACGACGGTCGGTTGGCCAGTCGCTTTTGAACGTCACGATTGCCAGATATACATGATCGAAGCCCTTTTCAAAATTTCAAACTTTTTTCGGAACCGGTATCTATTTAAAAAAATACTTTTCTGACTTATTGGAAAGCTGGATCTCTACATATATTCTATCCACTCTCAAAGAATCTGGTTCTTCATAATCTATCAAATTATTGATAATGAATGCCACTATCATTCAAAGATTCGTCTTCAATCAAGTGTGTGCTGTTAGCGCGTTGAGAGAAAGCAATTGAATGTGCATTATCATGAGACTTTACAACAAATGAATAGAGCGTTTTTGAGTGTATATATGTACATTGACGGAAAACATTATAATGTCACCAATGCCGTTGAAATTCTTATACCGCATAGAAAAAGTTTGCACTAAAAACCGTACAAAAATAAAATCGCACAAAACAAAGCGCTAAAAAATAAAATCGCATAAAAAAGACCACACAAAAACAGGTTTTACTGTAGATAATAAAATATATTGTTAAATTCATAATAATTCTAACAATTTAAATGATAAAAATGATTTATTTTATTAATATTTATGTGGGAGTCTACCCAAATTCTCCCCAAAAGTTACTCTTCAGACAGCGGGGTTTTAGTGGCGAGGTGTTTAGGGGTCCTTTAATGCGCGCACGTTCAGTTTCAGAACTCGAATCAAAATAATGTAAATGAAGAGGCTTCTTGAAAACAAAAGAATTTATTTTGAGTTGGAGGGAAACGTTCATAGAGGGAGTATTTACAGGGCAATAGGAATTAAAACATGGAGCTATTAAAGAAACGGAAAGATAGATAATGCCCTCTAGAAGGACGTTAGAAATCTAAAAAAGCCCGTTATGTGACTGAAACTGTGCTTGGTTTGCGAGCGCGGTTGCTTAAAAGCACTATACGTCTTCAACGAACAGTGGATAGTAAGTCTCTGATTGAATATTATTTGTAGGGGTGTTTCGTAAGCTCACCACATGGCGTTGATCTGGAATGTTGTTTTAATTATAATGATCGGTTTCTGGGAAGGGATATGATCTAACCTTTTACAAAATAGTTCTGTGGGACATCTTACATTTATATAGAGTTATTTTTCAATTTCACCACCACATTCTTGTCAACGCACTCCATTCTCAGAAACCGTGTCATTTCAAAATTGTGTAAAAAAGGAGTCGGGTGTATTTTTTTCCGACCTTTGGTTATCTGCCTTAGATAATTTTTATATATAAAGTACAAATTTTTGACTTCAGTATAATAATAATAATAATTTTAATTTTTCCAGGAAATAGTTAAAATTTCTTAAGGTTTAAGTGATAACATTAGATGCTGTCAAAAATCTACTTGGCGTGATTTCAAAATCATGCCAAAAACGAGTAGCGTGCTGATATAAATTCTTTTTCTAGTAATTCTAAATTAAATTTTTATATAATTTTTATTATTACGAGGGTACATTTTTTTCAGTTCACCATTTACCTCAAATCAGAAGACATCGCCAAATGCCATTCAATAATGGGAAATCATGCTATACCTGTTTGAATAAAGCAATAATATTTTTCTGCCCTTGGATACGGATTTTTCTGCCAAATAATTGTTAACATTTCTAAGAGTTGGGGTGGTAACATATTAGACTGATTAAAAAGGATCTATGGGGAGGAATTTCAAAATTTCGTTTGATGTTACCCTGAAATACAAATGGCTAAATTAAGATTTCCTTATGTATATTTTGTGTTTGTTTGGAACTGTTTATGGTTTTTCATCAAAATATTGAACCTTATTTTTGATAGCTTTTTAAGATTTGTTATAACTAGCTGTATCCAGCCACGCGTTGTTGGTGTTCAGTCTGTTTGAAAGGAAAAAAAAACACACATTTCCAATATCTTTCAACATTTGTGCTTAAGATATGATTTTTTTACAGAAAAAAAATGAGCTGCGTATGTACACTGCCACACGTTCCTGTGGCCCAGTCTGGTTTAAAACTAAAGGAATAAGAAAGCATACATTTCTGATATATTTAATCATTTGCCCTTGAGGTATGATTTTTTTTTATGATAAAATATGTAGAACTATACGCGTAAACAAAATTCTTCTAATTCTATTTCATTTGTTATTTATTGACGGAATACTCCTGAAGTTATAACGGTTGTGTTTTTGTCCTTATGTTGTGAACCTAAAATTATTTTCATTGCCTCAATAAGTGGAGGCCTCAATGTGCATAAAATTGTCTTTTTTTCAGTGAAGAAGCTCTTGCGGCTTAGAAACAATGGACATATTTGTCCCGGTATTAATTCCACAGTTTGCATTCAGTTCATCCTTACCCTCACTAAATATTCTAGAACACACAACAAATAATTGTCCATGTGAGGAGTAATCCATGTTCTAGACCTAAGCTGCTCAATTTTGAAGGTAGGCCCTGAACATATATTGTTGATAATGATTGCAAATGCCAGTTAAATTTAGAATAGAAAACCCTTCACTCTTTATCAAGACTTTGTCGTAGATTTTTCTCTGCTGTCAAATCCATGTTCATATTTAAATTTTCCTTACATATTCAACAAAAAATATCTTCAGCTAAGTAATTTACATCTTTCCTAACTCTGTTGAAGATGAAGAAAAAAAAAGCAGCCAATTTCTAATTGCAAACAATGCACAGATTTGATTTAGCTGTTAAAGTGTAATTCGTGTCATTAATTATATTTTAATTATCCGTGACATTTTGCAAACACAGGCAGTCACTTTAATTATTTTGTACTACACTGCGTTGATATTGAGCTGCGTCTTTTATTGCAGTGTTGATTTTATGCAAGTATATTTTATATTTTTTTATTGGTTTTAATTTAGTTTAATTGCCTTTCTTATTTCTCAGTGCAATTCACGGAAATTTAGCTCTGTCAATTAATGCTCATTTGACTTCAAATTAGATAGTGAAATTGACCTCTTTGGAGTGATTTGTTTGAATGGAATTAAATATTTTGTATCTCATTGCATTGAAATTGGGCTGTGTTGGTTGATTTACGCTTGAAGTTATATATTTTGTTTACATTTTTTATTTTTTATTTTTCTCATTTTATCCCTGTTTTTGTCTTTTTTTTAAAAAAAAAATTGCAATTTCATACTTTTTTATTTTAACCTTTCCTTTTTTTAAGTGCAGTCAATTGGCTTCAGTAAATAAAAATAATGCGTTGAAGAAAATCCAAGTCATCATATTCGCCTATAGAAAGCAATGTAAGGAGTAATTGCGCATCAAACTAAGGAAGAACAGGCATCAGCGAACGAGTAAACCAGACAAAGTATGCTTCAAATACTCGCCGAGGAAGCAGCAGAGAAACGAGAAGCCAGACTTGACAATGAACGTTTCTAAGCACAGTATTATCATTATGCAACATCAGATCAGATCAGCTCTGTTCTCAACAAAAGGAATACAGTAGGCTGCGTATGATTGAAAAATATCAACGAGAAACAGCATCAAACATGACTTTGGGCAAAGCATTAACACATGATTACAATCATCTAGAATTCGGTACAATCAGCAGATGATTATAGTTTGAGACAGGATATTCTCATCGGCGCAATGACTTAAGTGTGTCCTAATTGCAAGCTCTCTCTCTCTCTCTCTGAAATTTAATGAAGAAACAAAAGGGATGTGTTGTACCACTAGAAAAATTAAAGTGTCTCAAATTGGAAGAATGACCAGAGACATTAAAAACTTTGATTGCTAGATATACTGTGGAATCAAAGCCTTTCCAGTATAACATCAGGAAATCAATTCACGTGTCCAATAAACATCGTTTCGAATAGGAATTGTAACAATTCGGGCCAACTTTTAAAATGAAAGGATAAATTTATCATAAAGCTGGCTTCCTGCTTCTATTCGCAGATAGTCAACATAAATTCCTACAAATGTACTTTATGCGTGATGGCAAGGATGAACTGAATGGATTTTGTGGAATTTCTACTGAAATTAAAAAGTCCCTTTTTTTCAAAAGCGCAAAAGCTTCTTCACCCATAAAAACCAATTTAATGCGTTCAAGTCTCCTTTATGGAGACAGCATAAACAATTTTAAGTTCATAATACAAGGACAAAAACAAACTGCAATGAATCATGTATTCCATTAACAACTGAAGTCTGCTTAGAAAAGTTTTTTTTTTTTTTTTTTTTTATGCAGATTTACATATCAGAAAAAGAATCGTACTTTAAGTGCAAATGCAAAGAATCGTTCTTAAGTGGAAATGGTTAAAAATATTAGAAATGTGTGCTTTCTCATTCTTTTTTTTAATCGTACTGAGCCCCAGCAACGCGTGGCAGGGTACATCTAGTTTAACATAAAATAAATGCATCAGAAAGTAATATTAACGTATTGCACATCCAGATAGAAAATATTTACACTATTTTAAGCACTTTGGCACACACACAAAATTTGTAACAATGTGTTACTTTTGCTGAGCAGAAGGAAGGTGTTTTCAACAATCGATCCACAAGAGCTTTACAGGCGTTATAAATATAAAAAAACTTTTCCATCAGCTTTTATTAGGTCTACAGACTTAAAATTTAACAAACATGGTTTTTTGTTCAGCTGAGATATGCAAAATTCTTTTTTTTGTTTAATTTACAATTCACGTAAAATGAACTCATTAAAAATTTCTTTATTCTTCCATCTGTATTTAATTGTTTAATTCACCCGTGCGAAGAACGGGTATATACCAGGTAGTACATAATAAAACATCAATATTATTGACTTGTATTTTCTAACTCTGCATGATGTATCATCTTGGAAATCGAAATGTTTCAATTATGTCTTACTGTGTGGCCCGCTTAATCTTATTTGTAGATTGGTTTGGTACGCCAGACTAAAATGCTGCCGGTCCCTGGGCAGTGATACACTGAAGAAAGTTGACCAAACTGTCATGTGATTTAATCTACGTCCAAATTAAAAATAACGTTTGCCTTTTCGTCCTTTTATTAAGTAGAAAGATACAAAAAATTAAACAACGGAAACTTGTTCATTGATTATGGAATTAAAAATTATAAGAAAAACCATTAGAGTAGATGTTTTACTACCATGCCTTTGGCTTTTCTTTCTTTTAAGAAATTTAATTGTTCATTCCGTGTAGGGCAGTGCTTCTCAAACTTTCAATACTGGCGCCCCCCTTTTCAATCACAATTTTTATCGCGCTCCCCCTTATACATAATAATTTACTGAATGCAATAATAATGCTCTTTTACGATAAAGCAACAATATTTATTATAAACCGTACAAATTCATCACATAAGTATTAAATTTTGTATATGTTACTTTTAACCAAAAAAAGTTAAGTAATAGGATAATTACTAAGTTATTTTTCCTTTCTCTGATTTTTAAATTGGAACGTATTACAAAATGCGGTGGTTGCTTAGAAGACAAAATATAGATATCAGCTAAATATAGAAAATGAACTCAGAGGGTCAATTTCTTATCTTAAAACTCCTTTCAAAAACTTTGCTCTGTAAGACAAGCCCATGGAAGCCCAGCTAATAATTATTAAACTTGTTCTTAATTTAGTATTAATTAATTAGTCATAAAATACTCTGTGCACCACTCATACATTAAAAGCAGTGTTTCTCAAAACTTTCAATACTGGCGACCCAATTTTCAATCATAATTTTTGTCTCGCCCCCCTGTACAACAATAATGTATTTACTGCAATAAAAATGCACTTTGAGAGAGACGCTAGAGTTACAATACGATCTTAATTATAAACCATTACAAATTAATACGATAAGTATATTAAATTTTGTGTATATGTAACTTTTAAGTAATATATATTTTAAGAAAATTACTTAAAATATATATTACTTAGAATATATTATTTTTCTTTCTCTAATTTTTAAATTGGAACAGATCGCAAAATGATGTATTTAATTAAAGATTTATTTCCTTCAGCATTCATTTCTCAAAGTACAAATGTCATTGAAAAATAGTCTGATCAATGTCGCTCTCTATCATATCCATCACATCTGGCATTATAGGGTACGTTTGCGTGAGTCTGGGCAACCTATCCGACGTCTGCGCAAAACATGTAAAAAACTTTTCCTCGTACAATTCAGTCAGTTTTGGTCGACTCGATACTCCTATATAGCTACCGAATCTAGCTTGAATGTACATTTTTTTTTTAATTTCACGTTAATTGTAATTCACGGTAATTAAGTATTTACGGCAGTAGATGAAAACAATATCATACATACATTTTTAAGTCGTAAGCAAACATTCGACCATAATAAAAGAATCAACAAGTACACAGACGAGCATGGTTCCGAAAATTAAATCAAGGCGATCTTCTAAAAATACTTAAATTTTGGATTTACCACTACTGAAGTAAATGATGGAAAAAAAGCCCCAGCTCGATATGTGTTAAAACTTACAAATCTGTAGAACAACATGTGAAAGTTGTTTTTAAAACATGTAAAATCATTTAGCTATGTTGGCAAAGAAATTTAAAAAGTATTTTCTGGATGAGGACAGCTTGGTAGCAAGTTACAGTGGATTAGGGATCTATTTCAAGATACTCCAGAAGGGCTCTCTACTTCCGAAGAAGAAATCTTCGTAGATTTCACATCCAGTGAAAAATTAAAAGGCAATTTTGTAGTAAATCGCTCTTTGAATTTGGGGTAGAGGTGGATGAGGAATTATCTGTACTGAAAACAAAAGCATTTCGTATACTATTACCATTTTCAACATCCTACCTTTTTCAAACCGGATTTTCTGCAGTGGATGCTTTGAAGACAAAATATAGATCTCAGCTAAATATAGAAAAATAACTCTTTAAGTGTCAATTTCTGATATTAAACCTTCCTTTGAAAAACTTTCCTCTACAAGACAAGCCCGTGGGGAAGTCCCTAATAATTATTAAACTTGTTCTTAATTTAGTAATAAGATTGATTGACTGAATATTAACGTCGCACTGTTCAGCTGCACGAGGGCTTTTGACGACGGACCACGTAATTTTGAACCATGGTCAAGTGACGTGGACGACACCTGAGCTGGCACCCCCTCTCTAACTACCACACCACACCAACGGGAAAACGTTTCAACTCTCAACAGATTTAACGTGCATCGCTGCCCTACACGGCGGATCTTTAGTGGTACTGGGCTCGAACTCGTGACAAGGAAAGCCACGATCCGATACCTATACCACTCGGCTACCGCGGCCAAATTCACTAATAAGAAATTATTTATAAAATACCTTCTTCAGTACTGATGCATCAAACGTATACTGGCTGAAACACCGACTCTTCACGAGTTCATTTTTAAAAAAATAAAACATTATTCTTGATATAATAGCTGAACTGTAAGGAGAGTAAAACTGTATAATGCACGACATTGTATACAAAAATGTAAAATGATTTTTTAGATAAATGCTATAATTGTAAATAACTGTTTAAAAGAACTGTAATTTTAAACTTCACACAATTAGCATTTAGAATTAATGTTAAATTATGAAAAAAGAATATAAAATTCCGATGAAGTATAATTGTGTTTTTCTTTTTTAACATTTAAAGCGAGAACACTTTAAAATGTTTTAACCCGGGAGCAGGCGCGTACTCGATACTAACATTAATGGTAGTGCGGGGGGACTCCCCAATCATTTGCTTAGAATTATTTTTACTGTACACGATACAAATCAGATTCTAGTGAATATTTTAATTTATAGAAAGAATACTTACCTTCTTTCAAGGACTATTCAATTCTTTGATGATTTGAGAAAAATCCAATAAAACTGAAGTAAAATGATTCAAAAGTACACCATTAAAAAGGACGCAAATCAGACACTTTTCAATTATCCTACAGAAATGTTAAACCAATCAATTCTTTTCCAAATATCGCAAAACTCAATTATTTACAATTTCCCTAAGCGAAAAGCAAACACATAAAAGATGGGAGGGAACTAATATTGATAATAACCATACCATAAGATTGAAGGTCAATCAAATGATTAGCAAACATACTATGCAGCCTGGCTGAAAAGTGAATCATGACTTCCTTTTTCTTTTCTACAACTAATGTACAGTATTTCAATAATAATTACAGTGGTGAATTGTTTATCTTCTTAGAATTTTCTCAGGGTCTGGGTTTCGTTTTTCTTTTAAAAGTAATCTTTTATGTTAAAACGTAATAAAAAAATCTCTCATTGAGGAAATACAGCAAATAAAACAAAATGTTTTTTTTTTCTTCTTGAATTTGGTTTTGGGATCAAAGATAGCTATTTGATGACGGAAAAAAGCCAGATAATAAACATAAATTATGTCACTGTTGTTGTGTGTATTTTTTATTATGGAAGAAAGCATTTTGTTTTTACTTCTCTTTCCGGTTATTTTTTTTAAAAAAATCTTTAAATTTTCGATACGCTCGCGCCCCCCTCGTAAAGTCATCGCGCCCCCCCCAGGGGGGCGCGCCCCACACTTTGAGAAACACTGGTGTAGAGTATGTTTTTACGAATATTTATTTTTTTATCCAACGCCCGTGTTTGGCTTCTTGACCATTCGACGCCGAGCTTCCCAGTACCGACGAATATTTAGATAAAACAAATTTAAAATTTTAATCATTGATTGGAGCTTTATATCTCCATTTTTTTAAAAAAAGTATACATGGATTAAACATTTATAAGTTAAAGATAAAGCCAGTTTAAATAAGGAAATATTCAATATGTCAGATATGCAAATATCATAAACCTGTGTCCTTTTGATTGAGAGATGACTATAAAGCAGTGCTTCTCAAACTTTCAAAGTTTGCGACCCAATTTTCAATCATAATTTTCATCACCCCCTCCTTCTACAATAAAATAAATTTAATGCAATAAAAATTTACTTTGACGCTAAAGCTACGACACGAATTTAATTATAAACCATAAAAACTATCCAAATAAGTATTACATTTTACATACAAGTTCATGTGGAAGGCACTACTAATTATTAAAGCTGTTTTTTTAATGCATTGATAAATTAACTATCAAAAATATTTTGCAATACTGATCCATTTACAAGTACACTGGCCTCAAAAAGTTAAGGTACAACATGTTTTTCGAAGCTCACCATAAAAAAAATGGTAGTAACATTAAAATGCATAGTTTACATGAATGATAATAACGAACTTTAAAAACATTAATGCAAAAACGATTGCTACCACTTTTATTTTATAGAAAAGAACGTATATTTATGAGTGAGAGAAAAATAATGCAAATATCAAGCTTTCGTACTTTTGTGTGTAAGTTGTGTTGATTTTCAACAGTTGGCAGTTTCAGTGACAATAGTCAATAGAGTTTAGAAAATGTCTCAGAGACGTCGTTTACCCAATTCGTTAAGGTGGCGGTCAGTTGGATGGATGGAAATGGGATTGTCGCAGGCTGATGCTGCTAGACGTCTCAATGTGTCTCGTAGTGTTGTTAAGCGACTTTGGGATCAATACCAATCCGAAGATTCTGTGTCCAGAAGACCTGTTCCAGGCCGACCACGAGCTACAACACCTGCAGAAGACCGTTTTTTAGCTCTTTCGGCACGAAGGAGAAGAACCACTACTGTGCCGCAGCTCGTTGCAGACCACTTTCAAGCATCAGGAAGAAGAATCTCCGCTACTACGGTGCGAAATCGTCTTCACAATGCAGGTCTGTATGCAAGCAAGAAGACCAGTTGTGTGCGTTCCCCTCAACGGACGACAGCGAAGGAACCGCTTATGCTGGGCAAGAGAACATGTTTCTTGGACGCAGCAACAATGGGCTTCTGTGCTGTTCACAGACGAGTCCAGATTTACAATGGAGAGTGATTCAGGGCGTCTACTGATCTGGAGGGAACAGCGCACTAGATACCATCAATCCAACACTGTTGAAAGACACAGTTATAGAGGTGGTGGAATCCTGGTTTGTGGGCAGGGATCTCGCTCGGTGGCCACACTGACCTGCATGTGTTCCATGGAGGAACCGTAACTGGTCTTAGATATCGGGATGAGATCCTTGATCCATATGTCCGCCCATATGCTGCTGCTATTGGTAACGACTTCATTCTGATGGATGATAATGCACGACCTCACCGAGCTCGGATTGTTGAGGGGAGTATCTGGAGGATCACGGTTTGGAACGTATGGAATGGCCAGCTCGATCTCCAGACCTGAATCCGATAGAACATCTTTGAGACTATCTTGGCAGAGAGGTTGCTGCTTTAAATCCTCCTCCGAGGTCGTTACATGAGCTGAAACAAGGTTTACTCTGTGTCTGGTCTTCGCTTCCTATTCCGGTGTCCGACAACTTAATAAACAGCATGGGAAATCGATGCCGCCAATACATTCAAGTTAGGGGTGGACACATTCCTTATTAGAACCCATTTTTGTATTGTTTTTATGCCATTTTACCACATAACACTGTGATGTGCTGTTTTCTCCAAGAATGGACTTTTCCGCAGAGATTGCTTTTTTGTTATAAATCGTTTTTGCAATACACTTATACAAATTTCTATGACGCATTCAATAAAAAACTATTTAATGCACATATCCTCCAAAATTTTTGTTTCTACATTCATTCATTTGCAAATTAGACACAAAAACCCGGTTGTACCTTAACTTTTTGAGGCCAGTGTATATTTAATCAGTGTAAATGTGTATTTAATTTTTATTATGTCAGAATGTATTTTAATCTACTTCCTTTCAGTAAACTAATACTTATTATAAATTTTTTTGTTTTCGATTTTTCAATATATTCGTGCTCCCCCCACAAAGGGATATCACGTCCCCTAGGGGAATGCCCCACTATTCGAAAAGCGCTGCTGTAAAGTAATTGAAAAATTAGTTTCAATTTTTATGGTATTGCTGGATTGTTTGTTTCTCGTATTATTTTATTTTGCGTAACACTGCTGCCATTCGCCTAGGTAAAAATGTATATTTCTGCGTTTAAACAATAATGGTATTCGTGCATAGATTAAGGCGACTACATTTGGAGCCATGATTTTGAAAAAGCGTATAAAGTAGTAAATTTGTGACCTTTGGTGTTAATTATGTACAGAATTGTGTTAAGAATACTACAAGAAAACGTTAATAAAATGCAGTTTTTTTCGCAAAAAAGAAATGAAGAAAGAGTGACATACTTACAAAACATTCTCTTATTACGAAAAAACTTAAAGGTAGCTGGGACGTCTGCAACAAGGAAAAATGTGTGAACTTTTTTAACACCAAATATAAATGATTCTCATTTACTTACATTAAAAAAAACGGATGTAAAATTTTTACGTTCAATTATCTATATATTTAAGTACATGTTAATGTAAAACAATTCCATTTTAAATTACAAATAAATCTGTAAGAGCAATAAATAATCAAGAACTATTTTTTTTATTTCCAGGGCCTTTTCTTACCCTTAGGTACACTTTGCATAAAATATACTGCCTATATAGCTATAACATGTTACAGAGTATTTGAAAACATAACTGTAAAATCAATTAAATGAAATTTCAAATAATAAATTTATAAAAATTCAAAACTTTTTTAAATTTTGTGATTTATATTTCCTTTAAATTTTGTGCAGAAATTGTGCTATATTTAAAATTTGTGAATATTTATTTGAAACAAAGTTCATTTACAATATGCAAAATATCAGTACTATAGCTAAAGTAGATTTTGAGAAAAGTGTACCAGAATCTCCAAAAAATACATTTTGAGAAAATTGCAAATAAAGATATTTTTATCTATAATTTGTAAAATAATATTTTTTAATACAATATAAAACTATGCCATAATTAATAGGATTATTTTGCATCGTTTCTCAGTTTTTACACTGTAAGTTTAATATCCTAGATTCTTTTTAATCACTCTTTCCTTACTTAATCAATACGTGTTATCAACGATTCGCACCTTCCATTGAAAATACCAAAATTTTATGTCTATAATTTTTGTATTTTTTCTTCACTTTGAGCATCAGCAGTACAGTATATAACAGAATTCCATACACATATTTTTTTATTATAATAAAAAACTCAAGGGAAACGTCTTTGATGGATTTAAAAAGTTAATTTGATGTCTAATTTAAATGGACATAAATTATAACAAAATAATCTCTGATTTTGTACACTTACATATGAATATTTATTTATTTTAAAGTAAAGCCAACAGTTATATGAACATATTGAGTTATTCATAAACATTCAAATGTTAACAATAAGTAGTGAAAACAAAATGTCTATTTTATAAGCTAAGTATTTAATTTAGAATAAAATCCTCTAGTTCCACTTTGTACTACATTCACTTTATTTATAATATAAGAACTATACTAAGTAATCATAAGCGCAAAACTAGACATAAGTAACATTTCAAAAAACGAAATTTTGTAACTAATCATTTAAATTTTCCTTAATTTTTGCATAAAAAATGCAAAATTTTCAATAAATTTGAACACATAATACATAAAAATTACATTCTTTGTATAGAAATATTAGTTTTTTTACGATACATGTTATATACAAAACAGATTTTGAAGAAAGTGTACCTGAATCATAGATACATCACATTTGATTACAATTTTAGAATTCGATTTTCTAGCATTTTATTTATCGAATTCTTATAATCAATGCATCTATAGAGGCAGCAAAGTGCCCTATTTTTTAAAAAGTAAAGTAAAAAAATGCAAAATCTGACGCATTTTCACTTTCCAGTTTTCTTAGTTAAAATTGTGTCTAAAAATAGCTATACCTTGGTTAAGCCAAAGGTCTTTTAGAAAAAATCACATTTTTGTCAAAATTACGATCTATTAAAATAATAACGGGTGTTTTTTGTAAAAACTTCTCTCCTCTGTTATAATAAAATATGAATAATTCTATTTCTAAACCATATATTTCAAAAACTTCAGTTCAAACCCGGTGATGAAGTCTTGGCTATATATGTATTAGGACCATTTTTCATGAAGGGAGAATGTTTTGAAATTATTTCATTTTTTGGCAAAAAAATTGTCTTTAAATAATATTTTCTTTAATAATTTTAAAACGGTTTTGTGTATGTATATTCTATAATTCAACTTATACTAAATAATTATGAAAAAAATTCATTTATACACTTTTTCAAATCTTGGTTTTCACCGTAGTCACCTTAAGGTATCCGACTACGTTCGGAACCGTGATTTTAAAAAAGCGTATAAATGGATTATTTTCATGATATTTAGTGTCACTTAGATTAGAATACATGTATAAAATTGTTTTAAGGACATTTTGACAAAAAAAATTATTTAACTTAGAACTAAAAAAATTAACTTAGAATAACCTTTTTTCAAAATGTTCTCCTTTTATAAAAAATGCTTCTAAAATAATAATATTTTGCTTATATGAAGTAAGGACTTCTCCAGAGAATTTGAACTATTTTTAAAAAAAAATCACATTTGCAGAGTTACGACCAATGGAAATAATTTTCTTACAATTTCTCCCCTCTGCTGTCGTAAAGCATGGATAAACCCACTTCTATAAGTTATATATTTCAAAAATTCTAGTTGAACCTCTGTAGAGACGTCTAAGCTTATATGCAGGCAAAATATTTTTATAATAGAAGGATTTTTCACAAAAGGAGAACATTTTGAAAATGGGTCATTCTATGTTCATTTTTTGTAAAAATATTGTACTTAAATAATTTTTAATTGTAATACTATTCTTAAAACAATTTTATATGCATTTTCTAATCTAAGTGACACTAAATATCATAAATAATATCCATTTATACTATTCATTTTGCTTTTGCAAAAATCACGGTTCCGAATGTAGTCGGATACCGTAAAAGGAAAAAATTTGAATACTACAAACCCTTCTCCAAATCTACTATTTAACTAATTTAGTTGCATTGAAAAAAGTCATTATAACCACAAATATTTCAAATTTAAGCATGCGAAGCACAATTTCTCCTTTATTTAGCGTGTACTTTAGAAAAACTGCCCCTAGATATGTTTGAGACAGAACTTCAATTCTTTGTCATAGCTCCAGACAGTTTTGAAAACATTTTCAAAATGTCTGTGACAGATAAAAGAGCTTTTCTTAAAACTTTGAAGGAAAACATTAATCTTTGTTCCGGCCTTTATTCCACCAAAGAGGCTGCCTTGTGTGTGAATCGAAAACATAAATGATATATTTTTTCTTAGGTTATCGTTGTGGAGACATGTGGTCTAAAGTCACATAAAAAACCTTGGGAAGTGATGAAATTGTGTTAATTGTTATCGAATTGGTTAGCAAAGATAGCTTCAAGTTATGCGAGTAAAAAATTTAACTGTCTAACTCAGTGTTTCTCAAACTGTGGGGCGCGCCCCCCTGGGGGGCGCGATAACCTTACGAGGGGGCGCGAGCATATCGAAAATAAAAGATTTAAAAATAATTAATTTACTGGAATGAATTAAAACAAAATACTTTCAGACTTAATAAAAAATGCACTTTTACTCTGATGTAAGTTATAGGCCAGGGATGGCGAACCAATGGCACGCGTGCCAATGATGGCACGCGACAGAATATTTTGGGCACTCCATCGATCAAAAACGATTTGCATTTTGGCTTAAAATAATTAAGTTTACTATTAAGTATTATGAACAAACGCGAGTGATCCGTCGCGATGCCGACAAGTGGGGGAGCAGACTCGTTTGTTATGTCTTGCGTAAATACTTCGTATATTATAAATTGCTAATGATGCAAAGTTTATCTACGCATAGTGTGTGTACGTAACTATTTCTAAATATATTCAAGTTGTTTAAAAAACATATTCTAACGTTTACATTAATAGTTCAGCTTGTATATACATCTAATTTATTAATGTGATCTAATTCTTGTCTTGTAAGTCGAATTGGTAAAATAGCTCTCACTGCTTTATTTTTAAAAATTTTAATGATCTGAGACAAAAGCGAAAGATCAGACACTACAGAAATCTCCTGCAAGCACTCAATTTCTTAAAAACAAATAAATCTGCCCATGAGCCCGCAGTCGTGCGCAGTCAGTAAAAGGGGTGTTTTTGGCGGGGGAATCAAGCGAGAGCACATAGATTAGTTAATTTCATCGACACATCTGTATATTTAAAGTTTTGTGTTAAATTTACGATTTTTAACTGGTATTTAATATGGCTAGTTCAACAAAAAAAAAAGTGCAAGATAGTAAGTATAGCAGAGAATTTCAAACTTGGTGGGCTGATAAATATGGCATGAACAATAAAGGTGACAAAGCGGTGTGTGTTTTATGTTCTGGAACAGTGGTATGCAGAACATATATCGTCTGTAAAACGGCATTTTGAAACAAATCACAAATCCTTTTGTGAAAAAAGTGAACCAGAGCAAAAAGAATTAATTGCAAGTGCAATAAAAGACAGAAATAAACGTATATATTTACGTATAGAACGTCTATATTTAAATATGTAAGCAAAAATTGTCACACAAGTGCGGCAAGTTACTTCATCTGCAAATGCCATTGGTCGGCATGGTAAACCTTTTTAAGAGGGAGAGTTTTTGAAGGAAGCTTGGTTGGCATGTGCACCTCACTTTTTGATGATTTTGATAATAAAGATAAGATAATTCAGCGCACCAAAGATGTTCCTCTATCTAAAAACACAATGAAATATAGAATCTTGAAATTGGCAGAAAATGCTACAGATCAACAAAAAAATGACATTAACTCCGCTCCTTTTATATCGCTATGTCTTGACGAAAGTATTGACATTAACTAAATCGGCACGTTTAGCTGTCTTTGCTCGATATTGTGTAGAAAACATCATTAAGGAAGAATTAATTGCGATAACATCGTTGTTAACAACTACAAAGGGCACAGATATTTGTACGGCAGTAAGAAATTCGCTTGCTGAGAAGGAAATTGATTTGAAAAAAATTGTTTAGTAACCACTGATGGTGCTCCAAATATGGTAGGCAAAAAATGGCTTAATTTCTTTATTTAAAACAGACGTAGGACACTCGATTCTTGAATACCACTGCATTATTCACCAACAAGCCTTATGTGCAAAGAGTGGTTCAAGATTTCTTGATAATGTAATAACTTTATTCACAAAAATAGTCAACCTCATATCGTCACAGGCTTTAAATAAACGAAAGTTTGATGCTTTGTTGAATGAAGTCAATTCGGTGTATAATGGCTTAATAATGTATAACAATGTTTGCTGGTTGAGCCGCGGGAACGTACTTCAAAGATTTGTTGATTGCTTGGAAGAAATCAGACTGTTTCTACAAAATGAGAGCAAAATTGAACAATACCCACAGTTGATGGATATTATGTGGCTTTTATAATTGATGTTTTTTACAGACATATGCCAATATTTCAACAAATTGAACATAAAGCTTCAAGGCCCGCATAAAACAGTTATCGTCATGATGGATCCGCTTTTGAAGCTAAACTATATGTTTTCAGAAACGATATTATTACAAAAAACTACAGGTACTTCCTAAACTTGAAAAAAAATATCACAGATTTAGATGCCCAAGAGAAACGAAACGAAGAAAAAGTTATTGATGACTTTATTTCCATAATGGATTCTTTAATCAAAGAATTTTCAGCGAGATTTTCTCAGTTCAAGGAATTATCGGAAACGTTCAAATTTATTATGTACCCTGATGTGATTTCGTTTGATAAACTGAACTTGTCTCAATTCGATTGGTTGGAAATTGAAGAACTTGAAATGCAACTGATTGATTTCCAGTCTAGTTCAATATGGATTCAAAAGTTTATTGAAACAAGGAAAAAGTTGGAATTGATTGAAGCAGAAAGATTGACAAGCAATATAAGTAAAAATACCAGTAACGAAATTTTGGAAACATGGAATTCGATTCCAGACGCATTTAACTGTTTAAAGAAGTTGGCGTATGCTATTTTAACCATATTTTCATCTACCTATGCCTGCGAGTCATTATTTTCAGAGATAAATAACATCAAAGACTCGCTTAGAAACCGTTTAACAGACGACTCTAATTCAGCATGCATTCTACTAAAAGTAACATCTTATAATTCTGATATAAGTTATTTCTCATCTAATCTACAACAGCAGAAATCACACTAATGTTACTTTAATTAAAATTACAAGTATAACTAAAACATTTACTACTATACAGTGCAAAATGTATTTTCGTATTAAATAAAGAATTTTGATTTGTTCGTATTTAGTTTTATTAGTTGTTCAATAATCACAAGTCAAAATTATTTGATGGCACGCCTATAACTCATTAAACGTTTTTAGAAAAAATGGCACGTTGACCCAAAAAGGTTCGCCACCCCTGTTATAGGCGATATCAAGTCATCAAAAAAAAACTTCTTCAATACTTAATTAGCCATCTTTGATTCTATAACCAAATAAAAAATATTTTATTTAATTTGCTGTAATCCCATGATGAGAGAGTTTTTATTACGTTTTCTTCTTTAAAAATAACATTCTACTCTTTCAGAGAAAAAACAGATCCCAGATCCAGAATCGAAAAATTCTGGAACATAAAAATTCATCACTGTCATTATTTTTGAAATACTGCACATTATAGCTGTAATTTGTTTGACCTTCTAAGTTATTAGTAGAGTTAGTTATAACCCATCTCTTATGTGTTTATTTCTCATTTAAGGAAGTTGTAAGTAATGTATTTCTCTATTGCGCTTTTTTCCACGTAAAACAGTTTTATGATATTTGGAAAACCACGGAAAGCACACACACACACACTCTTTGATGGATTACTATGCGAAGACTGAGACCAAGAGGAGTATTTTCAAACATAAAGCATAACAATTGTTTTTAGCAGTAACATACATATTATCATAATGAATACACTTTTACCCGGAAGTGGTCGCGCGGGACACACAGATCACGAAATTGTTGATTCTGGCAGAACTGTTTATTTGTCACCAAAGAAAAATTGAAGAGTCCTTGAAAGTAGGTAAGTAACTTTCTCTTAGTTAAATTATTCACTGGAATAACGATTTGTATCGTGTACAATAAAATAATTATAAAAAAAGGATTGGGGTGACTCAATAACCCTGCTAGATCGTATCGAGTGCGCGCCTGCTCCCAGGTTAAAACATGTTGAAGTCTTTTTGCTTTAAAAATATTAAAAATAATACAATTATTCTTCATCGGAATTTTATATTGTTGTTCATTATTTAACATCAACTATAAATGCAAATTCTGTGAGGATTAAAATTAAAATTCGCTTAAAACTAATTATAATTTGAGCAAGCATTTAAAAAACATTTTACATTTTTGTAAACATTGTCGCGCACTTGGCTTTAATGTTTGGCAAGAATGTTTTTATTTTCTTTTAAACGAACTCATGCAAAGAGCGCGTACTTCGGCCGGTATACTTTTAATGTATCAGTGCTGCACAGAGTATTTTATAACTAATTAATTAATGCTAAATTAAGAACAAGTTTAATAAGTATTAACGACTTCCATGGGCTTGTTCTACAAAGCAAAGTTTTTATAAGGAATGCTTATGATTAGAAATTGACCCTCTGAGTTATTTTTCTATATTTAGCAGATATCCATATTTTGTCTTCTAAGCAGTCACCGCATTTTGCAATATGTTCAATTTAAAAATTAGAGAAAGGAAAAATAACGTAATAATTGTCCTATTACTTAGTTAATTTATTTTTTTGCTTAAAAGTAGTATTCAAAATTTAATACTTATGTTATTAATGTGTATGGTTTATAATTAAGTTATTAATGTGTATGGTTTATAATTAAGATCTCGTATTGTAGCTTTAGCGTCAAAGTGAATTATTATTGCATTTAGTGCATTATTAATGTATAAGGGGGACGCAATAAAAATTGTGATTGAAAAGGGGGGCGCCAGTATTGAAAGTTTGAGAAGCACTGGTCTAACTTTATGAAATATAGAAAGGGACTTTGGATACGGTCAAAAAATTGTCTTCGCTTCTTAGTAAACATTTCCACATCCAACTATGCTTTGTAAAGTATTCAAAACTTTCTTTGTTTCATAAACACATTCTTACAAACACCGTCAGATTCTGGTGAAAATTCTTATACTGGGTTTTATATATTTATTCAAATGGGGTTGCATATTGGTATTTTTACCATTACAGAACATTCCAAGGAACCGTTTAGTGCGGCACAATATAGGAGGATACCAATTATCGCAAAGTAATTTTGAAGCCCATTTTCCTTTTCAGAGGGAGGCACCTGAGCTCTGACGAGGTGAAATTGTACTAAAAATTTAATTTTTTTCTTTGGGCATATAAGCCAGACAGGCACTCTAGCGATATTTAACACGCCACATAATCATATGACATGAACGCAGTCGATTTTTTACATCATGAAGAATTATCGACACGAGTCGGGGACAATTTTTTTTTGAGACATGCCCGTTAGATTTGCGTTAGTGTGATAAATTTATCTAAGCAAAGAAGATTTTTTGATAATTTTATGGCAATGAACTTATGATTTCTCGAGTTCGATTCCCGGTGCTATTGTGAAAATCAATCATGTAGAAGTTTTAGTATGCGTTAAATATATTGAGTTCAAAGTCCTCCCGTTGGTGTGGCGGGGAAGTTTGGAGCGGGAGTGTAGATGTCATCCTCGTCACTTGAACAAAGCTTAAAATTAAGAGGTCCGTCGCCAAAGGCCCTTGTATTGCTCTGATGTGAAGTGTTTAATTGTATTCTTACTTTAACTCACTGAACTAATATTTGAATTCGAATTAAATTTTTAACTCTCTATTTAGTTAATTATTAACATAATTTGGAAAAAATAGATCATTTCCGTTTTGGAAACCTATCTGAGAAATGAATAACCCTTCGCACCCCCTGGAAGGTCGCGGATGTAAGAAGGCTCGAGAAAGTAGCAGACATGAACTTAAACAATAGCTACTTTTATTCTATCTCTAACACTTTATGAAATCTACTATTTTATAACTTAACTCTAGGAACAATTTGAAATCCTAACCCTTAATCGGAATCGGGTAAATTAGATCGTTGAAAATCACTTAGTTTCAATTGGAACTCTTTATGACGATTCTTTTCGAATCCTGACAGCTCGGTCAGCTCCAAGTTCGTTTACTTCTACAATTCCTGCTGGATTTTAGGATGACACTTAATCTCAGGACGCACGGCACCCACCTTTTCTAATTCTTGGATTTCAGACGTAACAATCAACTATTAATCTTTAACACTTATTGAATGACAGGGCATAAATAGTATTTACATTTGCGTGAAATTAAGTTACTCTACGTTAAGTTACTCTTTTTATATTAAAATCACAGATAAAGAATAGTTTCCCCAAGACGATTTACTAGAAGAGCCTGAATCGTACCCGCGTTACACCCTTTTCACTAATTAATCTATGAACACAGCAATTTCCTTCTTTTTTATCTACTAAAAAATTTAACAATTTTACAGTAACCCATTGGAATTAGGAAAATTATTAGGGATATCGAATTTTTTTTGGTGATCGTTCTACATGTACTGACTGATGGCCTTAAAAAATGTTCCCCATTTTCTCCGGATGCAAAATGATCTTTTGATGGCATCGAACATCCGGTTTCAGGTTGTTGATCAGTACGTTTTTCTTTTCGATTCACTATTCGAATAAAAAAATGGAAATAAAGAAATGTTCCTTTTTTGGAATGCTTCCCACTCTTTTTTTTGCCATGTTCTATTTTTTTTCTTCCAAATAAAAGTCATTGCCTATCTCGATGAAGAAGCAAGCCTTTGTTTTCTTTTTATTCGAATTTTTTCCTTTTCCCAAAAACTTTTATTCAGAAGAAAGCCTCACAGATTACTCCGAGAAGATATATTCCTGGAATTTCAAATGAGGGAATCTTCGAGTGAAATGTAATTGCCACTCAAAGACGAAACCCTCATTAAATTACAGATTTCGTACTCTTCCCTTGATAACTCAGTCAAGTTGATGCAAGCTGTAAAATTAACAGGGTGGAAATATTTGAGAAATTTCTGAATACGTATCAGTGAGACTGTGCTGAATAAATAACCATTCTGTACCATACATTCTTATATATTTTAGTATACTATTATACCAATTCTAAACATATTTAATAAGTTTCTCTTTCTAACCTTGTATTAATAATTACTGCTCTTAATTCTTACGCCAACTAGTAAAAGAAATAAAAACTGAAGAATTTATGTTGGAAGCGACACAATTAGACACATACTTTGTTATTATTGTAATAATAAAATTTATATGAAATATATGTCTACGATATTGTTTCTATGCTTAAACTTTATGAACACTTGAATTTAAAAAAATAATATTGAACTTTTATATTTTCTAACAATTCAATTAAAAATTGAAATATTGTTCATAAATTTCAACACCACAGTACATACAAATGTATAAACTCCACTCTTAATTACTTTCAAAACATCAGGTTCTAGACCCCTAGCACACGCCGTAGAGAGGGGTTAATTTTTCGAGTCCTAAGTCCTGTTGGCGTGATGTAGTAGTTTGGAGAGGAGTACCAGCTCAGGCATCATCCTCGTCCCTTGATCGAGGTTCAAAATGACGAGGTTCGTTGCCAATAGTCCTCGGGATGTTTTATATATTGCAAAGTTAATATAAATCTATCTCTCTCCAGAGCACGTTAGTGATCAAATATAAAGAGTGAAAAGATGCGTGTCCGGAAAATCCCAGGGTGACCCAGGATTATTGGGTCAAACTTTGAGGAAGACGACATCACAAGGATTCAGATTTTCTTAGGAACACGTGGTGGGAAACGCATTTGTTCGGGGCCAAGTGGCGTTGTTCATAAGAGCATTAAACAGTCCTGCATTACCACAGTCATCACCCACAGAGGAGTATAGAACGTTTTACGAATTTAGAACGGGCAGTTATGCATTTGATTTATAGATTGCCAGAGGGAAATGCAGAACATTGTATCGCAAAAGGTACTCACAAAAATATGTAACGGACATCCGGATCTTTGGCAATTCGCATCACAATTTCTGTGAATATGGATCATTACGAGGTAATAGGCATAACGAAGATGAGCCACAGCATCCAAAACGTTTTATTTCATGTATGGGACAAAATGTGTTGGGTATAATTCGAGGGAATCCGTTTACCATGTTAGGAGTTCAAGCCATTGGTGGCCCATCCTCTCTATGCCTATTACCTAGTAATGATCTATAATCCAGACAAATTGTGATGCAAATTAGTAAACATTCAGCGGTCCAATGCATCTCTCTGAGGGTACTTTTCGCGATACAATCTTTCTGCTGCTCGTGCATTTCTTTCTACCAATCCATAAATCAGGTGCATATCTGTCAGCTACGTGTTCGTAAAATTGTTCTATTCTTCAATGCGGGCGATGATAATACAAATGACTGCGGTACTGCAGATTTTTCTGTAATTACTCTGGTGGATACTGCCATCTAGAGCCGAACGAAGACTTATCCTACCGTGTGTTGCTGTGCCAATCTGAATCCTCATGATGACCCCCAAATCCCCTTAAAGTTTGTCTCAATAATCCTTGAACACCCTGTATGTAATGCACGTTCGAAACAGAAGTTGGCAGATTCAATAACGATAAGGATTACAATAACCATTGATAGTCAACTCACTTTTTTCGAGCAAACGGGATGATCTCCGATTTTGGTTTTGGAACTTGACAGTGGCTGGGTAATAGTGGAATGGTAATGGTCGCGAATTTTTTTTTTAGAGCAGCTAGCGTTATTTTTATCGAGTCACTGGTTCCATTGAAGAGTCACAGTGTGGAGGTGCAAATGCACGATAAGCATGTCGAGTTTCAAAGACACAACGATGACGACTTAATGCCTTGTGAAGACACTAAGTGGTAAAGTTCCAACAGTAAATTTCGTATCCGTTATTAAGTAATAAGTCTGGCGGTTAGTTTTCTTTAACGTCCTCTATAAAACAACGCGAGGGATATTGGTGACGGATCTCGTCATTTTAAATCTGTCACGTGACGAGGATGGCACCTCTTTTCAAACGTTCACACCACGCGACTGGGAGAACTTTGAGCTACGACAGATTTCATACCCTCTACATGGTGGGTCTTTGGAGCCACTAGAGTCCGAACTCCGGCCACGAGTTCTTGACCATAGTTACTAAGCTACCGTGGCCCCACTCGTCTGACAAATATGTTTACTTAAGTAAAATAGTTCTTACTCCAGAGAATCGAGCTCACCCAAAGGCCCTCCAACAAGTTGTTTTATTTGCAAATGAACAAAATTCTTGAGAACCGGAGGAAGCACTTTACAGTTACAAAACACAGGTGCTATCTTCTAAGGAGACCCTGGAACACAGACACGAGGGGAAACCACTCCCAAAAGGGATAGCTAAAATAGGGAGGGAAGGAAAGCTAGGTAAGGAGATAGAAAAAAAATATATTGTTGGGAAGACTCGGAAAATATATCACAAGAAATATTTTTCTTGCATTTTACTTTTTAAAAAATCATGACAATACTGATTTAAAATGCAATTAAAAAAGCCCTCCTAGAATTCTCTTAGATTAGACTTTTGAGAAAGAATTTGGAAAGAAATGTACACACATACACATCTTTTTTTCGTAAAACAAAATTCAAAACAGATGTCTCGGTAAGTAAGGAGAATTTTGCTTCTCATGTGAATTAAAAAGCATGTCTAGGCCATTTTATAGATAAAAATAGCCTATGAAATAAAAGTTTGAAAAATATTTCTATTTTTTGTAACTTATAAGATTTATGATCGTTTGTGTCTTAGAAATTCTAATAAAATATGTGTTTTCGTTTTTCTTTTTTAGATTTAAATTAGAGTGAAAGCTCGCTGACCTTTTTAATTAAATGGTTTTTAAATAATACTTTATTTATATTTTAGTTAATTTAATTATGTATAGGTTTGTTATTGCTTAACAGTACTGAAATATGACAGTTTTAACTATTGCACGAAAAGAAAATATAATAAAAAAATAAACAGGCAACACGAATAAATGAAAATAATTAACGAAATACTTTAAACCTAGAAAACCACAGTGCAGAGGGGCAGATGAATTGTAAACTTGATGACATTCAAAGTCCTTAAGTTGGAGTATTGTGGGAGATATAGGAGAGGGGAATGCCAGCTTATAGATAACATCATTTGACTGTGGATCAGAATTGCAAGGTTCATCCTCAGCCGCCATGTTGCTGTAGAATGCGAAGTCAATGCACACTCACTGAGTCGTTTTGTTTTTGTACTACATCACAGACACATACGAACTTCCTTTTATTAGGGTAGATCAGTCCTTCTCAATCTTTTTTTGTTGCGGTACACAATTAACAATTTCAAACTTTTGTGATACAGTAACTACAAAATAAGCTTAAAAAATTTTACTTATCTATAATGCACAATATAAAAAAAAGTTTATGATAATAATTTTCACTGCTAAATAAAATAACATGTACGACAAAGGCAACAAAATGTTTGTTGAGTAATTAATTACATTTGAAATTGGAGCTTGATGACTTTTGATAATTTTTATTATATTTGGTCGTAAAAATGTCACTCTCATTTCGTCACTTGCATTTAAAAGTCTCGATCGGTTCTTCATTTTTATATGTGTTGATTCTGAAAAAAAAATTCGAATTCACACCAATAAGATGTAAACAATGGTAACAATATTTATAAGGCTTTTTTGGCTATTATGGGATAATTGCCTCTAATTTTATTTCAGCATGAATTATTTGATTTTTCCGAATGTTTTGAAATTAAATCTTCATTCTTGCACAGAGTGAACTTATTTCTTCCTCTTCATACAAAGTTAGTTTGTAAACGGATGTGTTCTCTACTAAAAATGGGATTACGAATCCAGTCAATTTTTTTATATCTTAATTTAGTAAATAATTCTAGTGTAGTAAAATGTTCAATAAGAATTTCACAAATAATTTATTTCTATAAAACGGCCGAATTATTCGGTTCCAAATTTTTTTCTATGAGTAATATTAATTTTTAATGAGTAATTAATATATTTTTAAAAAAATTGGCAGCACATTTCAAGAATTTGGAAACCCACAAAAGTGCCGCGGCACAGTCGTTGACAATCACTGGTATAATTATTAGCGCTTTCACTTGAATTTTTTTAACTTTCATGATTTGGAAAAGGAAAGTAGAAATATGTATTCTGTTCTGTAAGGCATATTATGTAAAAAATGTTTTATAATAAGAACGAATACTATGAACGTTCTAAAATGTATCGACAATGCTGCAGGGAAGTGATAAACCATGGGCATCAAAAAGTTAGTGAATTGCCATTTCATTTGTCCTCAATATACTCATAAGTATTAGTGTCATCTAGTGGATTTTACACTTGACAAGAACTATATATTCAATGTAGACTTGCATTTAACGTATAAATTTCAATGTTTATTACGAAGCATTATCCATCTTGCTACGAACGTGCACCCTCAATCGATATTTTCTTCACACTGTCACCGCAGCGATAGTAATAAATCAATCACCGAGCCTCAATCTCGCTCGAATCCAATCAAACGAATGTTTATTTTATCGACAAGCAACCCAGAGAACCCCCGCCATTTCTCCGGTATGACATAAGTGATAAACGTGGTTTGGAAATTTCAATCTCTCCCCTTTAATCCGCGGGAGAAAGGCTCGAAAAGGCCCAAGTGAAATTAATAGGAATCAATGGAGTGACAAATATTGCGTTCGGTGTATTCGTGCGAGATAGAATTGGAAACACTGCCTGGGTTCTTCAAATTAAGAGGTTGCATTGTTTGATTAGGATGGAACGATTGAATGGATTGCGCTCACCCCCTCCTTTGAAGGGGTCTCAGATTCATTTCCGAGATACGTGAATGTCAATTGAAGTGGTGTTGCTGTAGGTTGCACAAAATGGTACATCCAAAGTTTTGCAAAGAGTGATTTTAGACATTTTACTGATGAAAAGCCTATGTATTGTGTACACAAAACCTATTTCTACGAATTTTGGTTAATTAGTGCACAATTTTATCTTAAAACAGGGCAACTGATTTAAGTTGGCATTTTTGATGAGCTGATACCGTAACATCCGGCGTAGAATGCGCACTTTTAATTTAGGGGCGCGCGTCCTACGCCGGGTATAAAAATGAGAGTTTTAAAAATAAAAGATGAGTATAAAAAAATTAGGCTTCTGAATATATCTTTTAAATGTTTATTTAAAAGAAATGACATATCTTATGAACTTAAAGAGTTTTAATTCTAAAAGTACACTATTTTTTCAGAAACTCGAGACAATACTTGGAATAAATAACAGCATTGTCTACATACATTTCGAGTTTCTTCGCAGAAAAGGAGGTGCGCGTTATACGGCGAATAGACCTAAAAATAAAGAAATGCAGATATGAAGTATAAGTGCGTGTTATACGCCAATGCTTGCTATACACCGGAATTTACTAAATTACTTTTTGTTGTATTTATTTTATGATAAAAACTGTAATATTGTCAAGCAACGCCATCCCTTACATCATAATGGCGTTTCAATGGAAATTTGTCAAAATATTGTGACACAGCCAAGTTGGTATCATTTTTGGTGACTTGCCTACCATATGGAGGTTTCTGCAAACTTAGATGTCGTCCTTGACTATGGTTCAAAATAACGAGGTCCATCCCCCTCGAGTAGCTGAACAGTGCGACGTTAATATTCACTCACTCAATATTAACTTTTTAATGATTCTTCTGAACAACGATGATTTACTGCAGGGGTCTTCCAACCTGTTCGACTCTCGGAACCCACATGGCTATAAGGTGTTTTCTGGGAACCCCATTCCACTTTTAGAAGAATGATATTCAAAATAGGATCTCTAAGTAGAGAACCAGTATGTAAAGAACTGATTCCCGTGAGGGGAAAGAATGCTTTAGATACTCGTGTTGTCATACAAACTCTATAGAAAATGCGTGAATGAATGTATTTTACTTACACACTTATAATTCTCTTTTTGATAATTTATTTGACTCGCGGAACCCCTGGGTATGACTTGTGGGTTCCGTGGAACACAGTTTGAGGATAACCGAGTTACTGCGTGTAGCAATTTACAAACTTAAGTAAAATGTTAATCTCATAAAAGCCAATAACAAATATAGCCACCTTGGTATCATTTTTTGCGACTTAGCGATCCTTTTGGCGACTTGTGTCGAAACTTGAAAAGGTTTTTTTTTCTTACATTTTAAAGCGCCCATTTGAACTGAAAATTTCTATACACTATTGTTTTGGGTAAAAATACGATAATTTAGTCATAATTAAAATCAATTGACTGAAACTAATTATTTAAAGAATTACAGATATAGCCAGATTGGTTTCATTTTTAGCGACTCGGGTCAAAACCTTAAAATATTTTTTTTCTCACGTTTTAAAGCATTCAGTTGAACTGAAATTTAAATACACTATTGTTTTGGATGACAATACGATACTTTAATGATAATTAATAAAAACTAATTACCACTTAATGTTGTGAATCTATCCTATGTTTTTACATATTTATATTAATTGTAACTATTTAATAAAAAGTAGCTAAAATAAAATTTTCTTTGTTGATCTAAGTAAGAATTGACTTAATTTTTTACATTACTTGTTTTTTTTGCTATTTTAGAATTCAATATAAGTTTTCTTTATATTACATTTCAATTATTTTCATAAATCTTCCTTCAATCTGTAGCTAAATTACCTCTCTCAAGAAGGAAACTGATCCCCCCCTTTATAAAGCTTCTTGGGCAAGTCTTAATCGATTTCAATTGTGCTTTTTTTCTCTTCTTTTTGAGTGTACAGAAGAGCCATCTTGAACAACACTTGAAACAGAAAAACAAGGGTTTCCAAATAAATGGGAAGGGTTGTTAGATACTTGAAAAAGAAATGTCAACAAGTCAATTTTACGTCAGCAGTTTTCCTCTGATTCGTAATTCCATCTCCATTATGTGAACACTTTTCTTTAAATATTTTGCAGTTTTTATCGTGAATATTTTATGTGTGTTGTACTTTTTTTTAAAGATTATTCTACAGTACACGCATGCGATTTTTTTCTGATTTACCTTTTTTCGTACTTTATGTAGTTTTGATTTTTCATTTCTTCTTAAAGAAATTGAGTCCAAATACATCTGAATTGTTATGAAACAATAATTAAACCAGGATATAACTAATAGAGCACCGTAAAAATTAAATTTACTTATATCAGTTAAAAATTAACAATGAAATTATTCTTAAATTAAAATCAGTTGTTGAAGAAACAGTGGTCGTGGTAAGCTGGTGGTTATGGTCACAAAATCATGGTCAGAGTGTCGCTGGTTCGAGTCCTGCTGCCACTGAATAATCGTCAGGTAGAGTGTTTGATGCACATGAAATGTGCTGAGAATCAATGTCCTTCTCTTTGTGGGGTGTGTTATAGTAAGGAAGGGGGAGCTAGACTGTGTTTCAGCCACCCTGCCCTTGTACGGTTCCAACTTGGCATGCAGGATCCTTGGTTTCATGAGCCTGACGCCATAGCCTTCCGTTGACGTTAAGTAGTCAGAATCGAGACTCATCACTCCAAGCTACTCGTTTCCAGTAGTCCTCTACACTCCTGTCTTTGTGCTCTCTTGCCCAGGCAAGATGTGCAGCCCGATGGCGAGCATTGAGCAATAAACCTCTCGTAGGTTGACGGCTACCAAAACCCATTCGTTGAAGTGAGAGTTGCACAGTCCATTTACTGGCTGTACGAGTGGCGCCGTCATTTAACTGGGTGAGTACAATAGGCATGAGCCATCTATCACCACGCACTGCCAAGGCTAATTGTTCATTGCTGTTTGCCCGATCGCTAGTTTTTTGTTCACCATCCATGTATTCTTAGTTTACTCTTGACACTGTCGACCTTGGCAATCCTGGCTGTCTGACGATTTCGGAAATTGAATAGCTCTTGCGTTGCGCACCTACGATTTGTCCGCTATCGAAAGGATCTAAATCAGATAGTTTACCCATACTGGAAATTCCGATTCAGATAAACAGCAGTACGCGCTATATGTGCAGGTACCACATCGCCCTTACTTGCGCATAAGTGATGCGCAGCGCTACCCAATTAGCAAAGCCCTTATCCCTAATTCAGAGGCACTTCAGTGTAGTCCATTAAAATCCCGTACATCTGGTATTGCTTCAAAACGCGACAAACAGACCAAATCAATAAAATATCATTTGGCAGAATGCTGCCTGGAATGAATGAGTTTTTTTCTTTAATGAAGTCGCAACTGTGAAAGAACTCACAATCTTAGCAAAATGATGCCATCAAAATGAAAACTAATAGATAGTGATCAAATAGTCCATTTGATAACTTATGGAAGCAAATACAGTAAACCGATATCCCATAATCGACTCGCTCGAAATGGAGAAAACTAGAATTGCCACATTAGAAACTGAGTTAAAAAATAAATAAAAATGGATATTAAAATAGCGTTAATATTTCTTGGAGAAGAACACCGTTTGAGTGATGACGCAAGGAGCGAGAGGTAACTTTATCTGCAAATAAAATCACATTTAACGACAAAATAATTAACCCTGATGCAATGAAAACAAAAAAAGACAAATGATTGATATAACTGCGATATTGTCATCTTTGCAAGAATTTTTACTTTTGAAGATTTTATTGTTTAGTGTTCAATTACAGCTCTTTATTTTTATTTGGATTTCTTTTCTAAAACGTCTACAAAGAATAAGGGGAAAAATTGAATTTTCCCCGTAGAGTAAGCTCCTTTTAATCAGAACCCTGTTAAACTGGATGTGGCTCAATCTAAACAATAGTTCTACAGTTGTAAAAAATTTTTTTAAAAGGTCATTATATATTAACTCATGGGTGTAATCCCAGGAGAGCCTACACCCTTGGCAACAAACCAAAAAAAGCGCCAAGCAAGAACGAGATGGGGTTATGTGAGAAAAGCGGGCAAGATGGATAAAGAATATATATGTAAACCATTCAGAAATTAATCAAATATATTTAAGATAAAAATAAAAGAAACGGGGAGAACTTATGTACTTTCTTACTGCTGATCTTTTTCGAGTGGAGGGTACAGTATAACAGCAGACCGTGAATTCTTTCTTATAGTTCTGCAAACATCCATGTGCATTGACACCTTTTTTCGACATATCCATTCAAATCCATCCAAAACAACACTTTTCCGTTCGTATAATCCCATTTGCTTATTACATTTAGGACATTCATAATTCGAAGCAATCCTTCACACATCATTCAATTAATTCTTTCTTAAAAACTTTCACATTCAATAAAGTAAAAAATTCTTAAAGTATACTCACTCACACACACCCGACTATACTTCCAGTCCGGTGCCCAACGATAAAATGACGAAACTCAAAATGCCCGCCGACAAAGCGACAAATACGAAAATTCCAGAAATAGTTAGGTTTGCCGTATCAAATGCATCAGTGTTACCAAGACCGCGCAATTATCTCCAACCAAAATAATTCGCCCCTTAGGTGTGAGCTCTGTTAGGATCCAACCCCAATAAGTAAATTCGTAGGTGTATCAAGCGTGAGTCTGCTCCGTCCTGTTGTAAGGAGTCATATTTTACAAAGTTTAGAGTTACAGAGGTACCTTTGCGTCGTTCCTATTCCCTATTTGAAAATAGAAATTATTTCAATTATATTTCATTTTTCTAATGATTTGGACCATTCCCATTACGACGGCAAAACAGATGAGATACATTGTTATTCATAATGCCCAAGGTTTCGAAACGTTAGGATAAAAAACTAAGACGAATACAGTAAAAAAAAAATACAAAAGCAATTCAAATTTTGGTTATATACCTTACTGTTGTTCTATGTTTGAAAACTTGTTTGCACGGTATCCATCAATGCAAGTGAGGCTTCAGTTCCTGTCACACTCTACTCAAGAGGATACTATCGACAGCACGTGTCATCCTTTTGTGCCGTTCTGCGACATCACGCGGCAAAGGGAGGGGATGTACGAAAATGTAATTTTTATGTAAATGACCAATTTTTCGGATAACTCAAGGGGTGACACGTGCTATCAATGACGTTGAGAGTACCATTTTGAGTAGAGTGCAGTTACTATCGTATTCATGTATGTCGTGTAACCAAGGCTCCACCCATAGAACACCTGTGAAGAAAACAAACAAAACGTGAATTTCTTCTGTGTTCTTTGAAATATTCTTTTTTGTTGTATTCGTCTAAGTGCTTTTATTATAACGTATCGCCAATTTTTTTCAGATGTAAAAGTAAACCTGGCAGCTTCGCTCAATTTGTGCATGATAATGCTGATTTCAATATCAATACTGTGAAATTTTTTTTTTTTCATGATCTTCACAAATCAGCAGACGTATAGCGAAGACTCGAATAATATATTTCAAGCGGGTGTAACATGCATTTTGGGTTTATACGGAGCATCGGCAAAAATTAAAGATTTGAAAACATTGAGATACCATTCTTTCATAAAAGCAACGGCGAAAAATACAAGTGTTCTTTTATCATCGTTGCCTCCTACAACGGATGCAGCATTTGAACATCTAAAAAGAGTGTACTTGCAAATCAGGATATGGCTAGGAAATGACGTAGATATTGATAATTGGGGATGGAAGCATTTCAATAACATGCACATCCCAATAACAATGGATCAATTGCCAACGGATCATCTATTGCAAATATTATTTTGTAATTGCAAAAAAGGGATGTGCGGATGCTTGTGGTTGTCGAAAGAGTGGCTCATACCAGGGGTGCCCAACCCAAATCGGTTGGTGGGCCACGTAAAAATTTACTAAAACTAAGGTGGCCGCACATATCAAAATAAAAAAAATATTCAAAACATTTTACTATCGTACAGCATTCAAAATATGATACGATCAACATTCAATTATTGATATGATCAAAAAACACCAAGTTTACCTTTTACTGGATCACAATCACAACAAAGTTGAAAGTCGACCGATTGCACTTGTTGGTGCAAACATATCTCTTAACCCAGTGCTTCTCAAACTTTCAATACTGGTGCCCCCTTTTCAATCACAATTTTTATCGCGCCCCCCCTTATACATTAATAATGCACTAAATGCAATAATAATGCACTTTGACGCTAAAGCTACAATACGAGATCTTAATTATAAACCATGCAAATTAATAACATAAGTATTAAATTTTGAATACAACTCTTTTAAGCAAAAATAAATAAATAAATAAAATTATAGGATAATGATTATGTTATTTTTCCTTTCTATAATTTTTAAATTGAACGTTTTGCAAAATGCGGTGACTGCTTAGAAGACAAAATATGGATATCTGCTAAATATAGAAAAAGAACTCAGAGGGTCAATTTCTAATCATAAGCATTCCTTATAAAAACTTTGCTTTGCAAGACAAGCCCATGAAAGTCGTTAATACTTATGAAACTTGTTCTTAATTTAGTATTAATTAATTAGTTATAAAATACTCTGTGCAGCACTGATACATTAAAAGTATACCGGCCGAAGTACTCGCTCTTTGCAGGAGTTCATTTATAAGAAAATAAAACATTCGTGATATAATAGCTGTATTGTAAGGAGAGTAAAGCCAAATGCGCGACAATGTTTACAAAAATGTAAAATGTTTCTTTTAAATGATTACTCAAATTATAATTAGTTTTAAGCGAATTTTAATTTTAAGCCTCACAGAATTAGCATTTATAATTGATGTTAAATAATGAACAATAATATAAAATTCCGATGAAGAATAATTGTATTATTTTTAAAATTTAAAGCAAAAAGACTTCAACATGTTTTAACCTGGGAGCAGGCACGCACGCGATACGGTTGAGCGGGGTTATGAGTCACCCCAATCCTTTTTTTTAATAATTATTTTATTGTACACGATACAAATCGTTATTCCAGTGAATAATTTAATTAAGAGAAAGATCGTGATCTGTATGTCCCGCGCGACCACTTCCGGGTAAAAGTGTATTCATTATGATAATATGTATGTAACTGCTAAAAACAATTGTTATGCTTTATGTGTTTGAAAATACTCATCTTGGCCAAAGTCTTCGTATAGTAATCTATCAAAGTGAGTGCTCTCCGTGGTTTGCAAAATCATAAAACTGTTTTGCATGGAAAAAAGCAAAACAGAGAAACACATTACTTACAACTTCCTTAAATGAGAAATAAACACATAAGAGAGGGGTCATAACTAACTGTACCAATAACTTAGAAGGTCAAACAAATTACAGCTATAATGTGCAGTATTTCAAAATTAATGACAGTTATGAATTTTTTATGTTCTAAATTTTTTCGTTTCTGGATAAGGGATGTGTTTTTTCTCTGAAAGAGTAGAATGTTAGTTTTAAAAAAGAAAACGTAATAAAAATTCTCTCTTCATGGGATTACAGCAAATTAAATAAAATATTTTTTATTTGGTTATAGGATCAAAGATAGTTAAGTATTGAAGAAGTTTTTTTTGATGATTTAATATCGCCTATAACTTATATCAGAGTAAAAGTGCATTTTTTTATTATGTCTGAAAGTATTTTGTCTTTATTCATTCCAGTAAATTAATCATTTTTTTAAATCTTTTATTTTTCGATATGCTCACGCCCCCTCGTCGCGCCCCACAGTTTGAGAAACACTGTCTTAACCTACAAAGTTTTTATCTACAGTAGATTTATGCTGCCATTTGAGGTTACGTAGTATAAAAGCTATGTGCGTAACAGCTTCATATTTTATACTTGTGTTACAGTATATTTGCATAAAATTGATTTAGATTTTCAAAATTTTTATTTCAAATGCAAAAAAGGAATTAAGTAAAGAAGAACAGCTTTGTGTGTGTTTGTAATTATTACACTCTTTGTCAAAAATTTTTTTTTTTTTCTGCCCGATAGCCAAATGTTTAGTTTCTTATTGTATGATATTAATTATTGCACCGTGATTAAATACATATCATAAAATGAAAAAAGTTACATAATTTCAGAAGGTTAAATGTTAAACATTTTTATTCTGCTGCCGTAAGATAATTCTAATGTAAGGTAATTCTTACATTTCTCTACTAGCTGGTCTGATAGTCCTGAGGCAACTCATTAAATCCATCATCGGATTCTTTCATTGTCAAATAAAACAAGAAAAAGTCTCTACTAATCTGAACTTAAAAATATAGACATAAATTATTTCTCTGACAAATGGAACTAAATACACTATTTACTCTCAACGAAGCTCTCGTTGAAAGAGGAATAACACACTCAAGCTCATCTGCTTTCCTTCATCCATCAACACCTGTTATTGCAATTGCTTGGAAGTCAAAAAATTATTTCGGTAAAAACTGTACGAGGAGAGGTGGGGATGGGTCAAAACACGACATTTTCGATTCAACCGTCTGTAGTCCAAATGTCTAAAATAATATAGACAGAAACTTCAATTGGGCCGCAAAAATTCTCCAAATGGGCATGCCTGCCTTATACTGTAGTGTAGCATGTCTACAATACAGCGAAAATAGTTGTTCCAATACACCACCTATTATTCAAATAAATGAAGTGGAAGGAGATATGTTATATATACATAAGAAATACATTGTTTAAGTAAACAAATATTTTGTATTTAATAACTATTTTATTGCTATTATAAAAAGTTTTCAAATTTGAAAAAAATAAGATCACAATTTTTTAATAGGTAAACTTTTTTATATGTATCATTAGCTGAACATTCCATTTTGAATTTTTTAATTTCATTCACTGTAACTGAAATCCGAGGTTTCATGTATTTAATGCCCCGGGCACTGCACTAATCGTTCCGAGAGGTAAGTGTGATGATATATAATCCATATTGAGTGCTGCAATCATGACTGGCAATTACCACTTCTGATTTGTACGGGAAATGTTTCGTATGTTTTTTGAAGTCCTGATATATAACCTCTACGTTTCCCCAAAGTAAATCTGGTGAAACAATGATCGTAAAGTGTTGGAAATTTTAACCAACCATTTACCAGATGTGTTAGGATTGATCAGGAGGATAAATCAACATTGAAAACTAATGCACAAATAACCATTTAGTGTAACGTGAGGTCACGTATTGGTTTGTTGGAATATGGTCATATGCAAAATTTGAATGAAAACGATGACTGTAGTGAATTATATGGACCAGGTGGTCTGAGTGGGTATTGTGGTAACTCTACACATGCAAATCATTGCAAGCCACATATTTTTCAAAGTACTATAAATGATCTGTCTGCCAAGAAGGATTAAGCAGTTGTGTGTTAGTGAGGCAGTTCCTTGCCAACTTGCAGATTCTCATTCAACCTTCTGTGCTTAATGTTAACTAAACCAAATACCTTCAAAAATTAATGTTTTTAATAAAATTTAAGTTTGTTCTTAATGAAATTTGGTTACTATTTGGGTCTAGTCCTTTTTTGATACCCAAATAGTGGTTGACTTACTGATGCTGGTGATTGGACCTCGGATGCTTGAGTGATTCGAGTATCACAACCCTGGCTCAATTCAAGACCTCAAGCTCGAGTGTTTGAAAGAAATCGTTTCTCTGGTAAATCTTTAACCTTTCCCCAATCCTTCCAATTTAAAATGTCGAAGGTGTGGATATAGCAAAAATTGCTTTTCGTGCACCTCCCTTTTGGCGTGCTCAGCCAGAACTATGGTTTCTTCAGGTCGAGTTGGCTTTTAAAGGCTGATTGATTGATTGATTGAAATCTCACTGTTCAGCTACACGTTACGGAAAATGGTTGACGTGGACGACACCAGCTGGCACCCCCTCTCCTAACTGACGTTTCAGCTCTCGACAGATTTAACGTGCATCGCTGCCCGAGTGTCTTAAACTGTGACAAAGCAATAGTTGATATATACCACTTAAAAGTCCAGAAACCGTAGACGTTAAAAAGCAGCTTTGATTCAGTGTCTTAAACGGTGTATTCTTAAAAGTCCACCTAAAAAAGATGCATATGGTGTGCTTAAAAATTGTATTATCGACCATTTCGCAGAATCAGAGCCGACCAGATCGATTGATTGATTGATTGAATTTTAACGTCGCACTGTTCAGCTACACGAGGGTTTTTGGCGACGGACCACGTAATTTTGAACCATGGTCAAGTGACGTGGATGACACCTGAGCAGTCATCCCCCTCTCCTAACTACCACACCACACCAACGGGAGGACGTTTCAGCTCTCGACAGATTTAACGTGCATAGCTGCCCTACACGGCGGGTCTTTAGCGGTACCGGGCTCGAACCCGTGACAAAGCAGGCCACGGTCCGATACCTATACCACTCGGCTACTGCGGCCACATGTTTGACTTTGAATCTAGGGCTTAAAAGAAAATTTAATTGATCATTTCTAATTGCAGACGTTCCTTAACCCATTTTAGGAACGGATTTTTTTTGGAAAAGTTTGGAATTTTAGTTGACGTTAAAAATCGTCAAATTATCGATGGTTCATTTTACAGCAAATCCCGCGGTACTGTTGTATGTGCGCCACCATTGTGGTTGACTTTAATATCTCGAGATGAAAAATACCAAAATTTATTAAATAAAAAAAAATCGCTACTCCCAGTTTGAAACGTTCGTCTTGCCATTCTCCAGTGACCCATTGCATTCTTACAAAAGGCCCTCTTGTTGCTAGTAAAGCCAGGAGATTATCTCTTGAAAAATTGGAAGCCGTTAAGAAGTTTAAGTCTCTGATTGCACATGGTATATGTAAGCTTTCGAATAGTCCCTGGTCGAGTCCCATACATTTGGTTCCTAAAAAGAATGGAACTTTCAGAATATGTGGTGATTATAGGCATTTGAATTCAGTTACTACTCCGGACCGGTATCCCATTCCCCACATACAGGATTTAACGCGCTGCTTAGAGGGTAAATGCTTGTTTTCAAAACTGGATTTAATTTAAGCATACCATCAGATCGCTGTTGAAAATCTGATATTTCCAAGACAGCTGTTATAACACCAATGGGGTCTGTTTGAATACAATTTTATGATATTTGGTCTTGTTAATGCCGCACAGACCTTTCAAAGGTTTATAGATCAGGTACTCGGGGATCTCAATTGTTGCTGTTTTGCCTATATTGATGATGTTCTCATTGCGTCTGACAATGAAGAATCTCATTTACGGGATTTAGAACTCGTTTTCAAACGATTTGAGGAATTCAATATTAAGTAGAATTTTGGTAAATGCGAGTTTGGTAAAAGTGAAATATCATTTTTGAGATTTCTGTTATCGGCAGATGGATTTAAACCACTGCCTGACAAGGTTGACATTTTACAAAATTATCCTTTACCAAAAACTGTTTCCGATTTAAGGAGGTTTTTGGCCATGATAAATTTTTAACATAAATTTATTCCTCAGGCTGCTGAAAGGCACATTCCGTTACATTTGTTACTTAAGGGAAGAAAGAAGAAAAATGACATCTCTTGTTGTTTGGGATGAGGATGCAACTAAAGCTTTTGATTACATGTAAAAGAAGTTTGGTTGATGTTGTTACTTTGGCTCATCCTCTTAAAAATGCAACTTTACTTTTGATGGTCGACGCAAGCGATTTGGCTATTGGCGGTGTTTTGCAACAGGCTACAAATTGTTCGATTCAACCTTTGGCATTCTTTTCTCGGAAATTAACACCACCTAAATCGCGTTACAGTACGTCCGATCATGAATTGTTGGCTATCTATTCTTCCATTAGACACTTTAGGCATGTGATGGAAGGTAGACAATTTACAGTTTTTACCGACCATAAACCCCTTATTTTTTGCATTCAGTCAAAAGGTTGATAAGCTTTCTCCTCGTCAACAAAGGCATTTAGAATTTATCGGAGAATTTACAACTGGTATTAAACATATTACAAGTTCTAAGAATTGTGTTGCAGATGCACTATCGCGCATTAATGAAATAGTATTTCCGAGTAAAATTGATTTTAATGAAATGGCTAAAGAGCAGCTCGATGATGTGGGTATGCATTCTGAACTTCAAAAATTTAAAGTTGAAACTAAACAGATAACTTTGGACTCTGGATCATCTGTCTTGTGACACTTCAACGGGCGTAATACGTCCCATTGTCTGAAAAACTCTCAGACGTAAAGTGTTTGATATATTACATGGGAATTCGCACTCTGGCGTACGTACAAATGTCGACCTAATAAGGAAGCGTCATTTTTTACCTTCGCTACGTAAAGACTGTTCGAATTGGACAAGGTGGTGTTTACAGTGTCAACGTTCTAACGTTCAGCGACATGTTCATGCCCCAGTGGGTAATTATGACTTTCCACTAGATGTCGTTTTATCCACATTGATATAGTCGGACCTTTGCCTTCCTCAAGAGGCTACACTTTTTGTTTAACCTGTATTGATAGGTATACCAGATGACCCGAGGCTTTTCCTATGTCTAATCAAACAGCTGAAACAGTCACAGAAACTTTCTTTTCTGGTTGGACTTCGCGTTATGGCGTTCCGGAATCTATCATTACGGACAGAGGTAGGAATTTCGAAAGTGACTTATTTTACACTTATTCAAAACTCTTGGGTATTGAAAAGAGAAGGACTACTTCGTATCATCCCGCATCTAACGGCATGATTGAACGATGGCACCGGCAGTTAAAAAATGCAATAAAGTGTCTGGCAACAGAAAAATGGGTAGAGGCTCTTCCAGCAGTTTTGCAATGGATACGATGTAGCCTTAAAAGGATTTAAAGTCTTCTGCAGCAGAGCTGGTATTAATCAAAGGCAAAAAAGAGTGTCATTTCCGTTGATCGTCTGAAACTTGCTTTTATGGAGATCGAGGATCCAGTTCTAGCACAAGTAAAGCCAGTTCCAATTGCCAGTCCAGCTCTACCCAGGAATAGTCCAGCGCAGGCCGAGACTACATCCTGGTATGGCAGACGTGTGAGATTCCAACTTCCCATCTCGTCGAGGCAACCATCCTCAACGGATTCCGAGGGGGAGTGATGGGGCAACTCTGCACATGCAAATCATCGTAAGCCACATCATCTCAAAGTACTATAAATGATCTGTCTGCCAAGAAGGATTAAGCACAGTTTGTGGCAGTTCCTTGCCAACGTGCACGTTGTCATTTAACCTTCTGTGCTTAATGATAACTAAACCAAATACCTTTAAAAATTAATGTTTTTAATAAAAGTTAAGTTTGTTCTCAATGAAATTTGGTCATTATTTGGGTTTAGTCCTTTTTAAATATTAAGACTATCACCATGCTCAAACCCCACATGGTCTATCTCGACGAAAACCATATGTAACGGATTTCAGTCTTAATCGTGATCTTGGTTTCGGCGTAACTAGGCGCTACTGTTTACTAGGAGTTTTCGCTCGAATATTTAAGTAATATTTTAACTTGGTAATTTAATTTGTTAAAACTTATTCAGTTTTTTATTTGTGTTTTTCTTACTAATCAATTCAGAAAAACACAATTTATGGACTGTAGAATTATTTGAATAACACCCAGCACCAGTATTTATTATTGACAACATGCTCCTATATCCAGGAATGCAACGTTACTCGGTTGGTTAATAGCAATGCACTCTGGGAAATGTGCCAATGCACCGTGGGGGACGTGAAAGTGGAACCCAAACCATTACAACAGGTGCAGGCAATTCGCCCTAGAGGCTAATCCAAACATTGTAGTGCTGCAACAAGAAACGTAAACTATCTGAAATGCCATTCGTTTGCCCATACTTTCCGCTTAATACACAATGAAGACAGAAAAACATGGATGAGGCAATAGAAATAAGGAACAAAAGTTCTAACGGTGTGGATTGTAGTTCAAACAGATCATATTTCTTAAGATAACATTCTCTACTCGGAAGAGGGCCACGGTTGTCTAGTGGTTATAGTCGGGAATTCGTGGCCCTCGAGTTCAAATTCTGGTGCCACTGTAGATCTGCCGTGTAGAGGAGGGCGGTGCAAGTTAAATCTGTTGAACTCGAAGTCTTCCCTTTGGTGTGGTGTAGTTGATAGAAGAGGGTGGGGCCATCTTGGGTGTAGCGCTCGTTACTTGACGAAGATTCCAAAAGACGAGGTCCGTCACCAATAGTTCTCTGGTTGCTTTCTAGTGAGACGTCAATACAATTCTTTCTCTCTCGAAGTTCTTGTTGGCAGTTTGCGATTGTGTCGAAATTCTAATCCATTGCAATCATATCTATAATGGTATAAGCTCAGCGACGATTTCACGCAGTTTGGATGCTTACTCCATGGATCAGTGCCTATCTATAGTGTTCTTTTTCTATTGAAAACAATTATAAAATCCCTGTGAACCACAAAGTATCACACACAGGTCACACATAAGTAAATATTAATTACATATTACAAAGGCACGGAGGTTATGAAGGATTACAACAAATTAACAGAACTTTTCAAAAGCACATCTGGTGGGAAGAAGTTGCTGAAGATTCGGAGGCTCTTCAAAACCAGTCTTCGGATGTTTCGTTCTCTTTTAAATTTGGAACAAAGAAGGAGAAAATGTCCTACATTTTCCTCGCCACCAATATCACAATCACAGGAAGATGAAGGAACTAAGAGCTAAATTTGTGTTCAAGTAGCTTTTAAATTTGCCATGACCAGTTAGAAATTAGGTTATTTTGTTATTAGTATAAAAAGGATGGCAGACCAGTATCTTATTAATGGTAAGAAAAAATTTGTTTTATGATCCCTTTATTTAAAATGAGATATTCTTGGTTCCAAGATTTCACCATTCTTTCTTTCATAAGCTTGTTAATGTTTTTCCTCTTGCCACCTATCTGACGATGACAGATCGAGGCCCATGGAATTTAACACTGCAAAGGGCTAGATGTACGCCTGTTGTTATTCGTAGCTTTGAATACCCTGCAGGTGATACTACGTTTTGGCTCGTTTCCACACGAAGGCACTGTGCATTTACAAACATCCATGCCTTCACCGGGATTTGAACCCATGCCCTACGGCACAGCAATCAGCGTCACTAACACCTATACCGGATGGGCGGCATAATTTTCTTGTAAAATGATCTAGGAAAATTAACGTCAATGTCAATTTTGCGCTTGGTTGCAGGCTTTGCAAGCCAATCGGCCCACTCATTTCCAAGAACGCCCGTGTGTTCCCGAACAAATACAAAACATATTGAGATATTTTTATCTTTTAGGCTTTTAAGTTGCTTTTGACTCTCGACGATTATATTCTTAGATGAAGAAATCCACTTAAAAGAATCCAAGAAGGAAAGAGTTAGTACCTATAGTTTACTTCTTTGAAAATGATTCTTTTAGATTATTATCAATTAATGCATTTATTAATAAATTTACTTATTTACACACACGATTATTTTTATATTATTAAATAAATTTAGTTTTTAATAATGAGGCACAAAACATTTTTTCTCAGTATTGGGTTCATTATTTTTTAAATGATGAGTTGAGGTGATTAATAAATATGTTACGCTTTTTCAGATGTTTTACACTGGTGAGCAAAACTTGAGCAATGATGTGATTTTTGCCATAACTTGACGAGAATTTATCTGAGAGACATGAAATTTAGAAATGATACACAACATTTTGTAGTTAAAGGTTGTTGCTCAACATGAGTACTATGCATATAGTATAGAATCGAAAAAAAAAGGCTTAATTGAACTCATAGTATCTTTTTACAAGATTGTCTCAGTGTAATAGAAAGAGCAACAGGCAGATGCTCCTTAGTATTAGTTATTCCCTCTCTCTTTAATGCAATGGTTGCTTCGCACCGTCTGTCCATACTCAGCACGAGATTGTTCTAGAGCAGTGGTTCTCAAACTTTTTTTTTAACTACTGGCGACCCAATTTTTAATCATAATTTTTATCGAGCCCCCCTCCCCCCAAAGAATTATGATGTATTAAATGCAATAATAATGCATTTGGGGGGAGGGGGTGCTAAAGCTACAATTCGATCATAATTATAAACCGTGCAAATAAATAAGATAAGTATTAAGTTTTGTATAAGTTACTTTTTTGAGTAGAATATTTTTTTATTTTTTTTACTTTTTAGTTCGAGTCACTATAAAAGCGTGTTTTTTTAATTTGTTTTTAAACTATAATTTATTTTATAATTATTTTTACTATGCACGATAAAAATCCCAATTTCAGTGAATAATTTAATTAAGAGAAAATATACTTACCTACTTTCAAGGACTCTTCAATTTTTCTTTGATTTTTTGAGAAGAAATCCAATAAAACTAATGAAAATGTTCCAAATCTGCGTACTCTTAATGAAGGACATAAAGTATGTTCATAGAAAATATTTTTGAACAAAAAAGTGGTCGCGCAGGGAACTCGATCAAAACTAGTAACTTGATTGCAAAAAAAAAAAAATAAATAAAATAAACGTTTGAAACTCCCCCAAAAAAGAGGGCGAAATGTGATAAATTCATTTTAGTTCCCATTAAGACTGTCTTATTGGAGGGTACTCTGTCAGGGTCATTGGTAACAAATAAACAGTTTTTCCAGAATTAACGATTTCGTGAACATCAGATGACTCTGCGCATCGCGAGACCTATTCCGTGTTAAAAGTGTTATTCAATAAAACATATGGATATTAGTTCTAAAGAAGAATTGCGTAAAATGTTCTCCGTTATGTATTGTACATATGTTTGCCCAAGTAATCCTTCAAAGTACTCAATACGCTTATCCGTATATCATATAACTCATTCAGATGGAAAAAAAACAACAGAAAAATATTATTTACAACTTTCCTAAATTAAAAACAGATGTAGTGAAACATACCAGTAAGTTTGAAGGTCACGTAAATGATATTCAGAAGTAGCATTTTAGTGGTTAAAAGAAACGTAATAAAAAAAAAAAGTCTCTCATCGTGTGATTACAGTAAAGCAAACAAAATGTCTTTTTATTTGGTTATAGAATCATCGAAAAAAGCAAATGAACGTTTGAAGTGGAATGTTTTATTTTTGATGATCACCAGATGATATATATAAATTATATGAGTGTAAATGTGCATTTTTTATTAAGTCAGAAAGCATTTTGTTTTTCTTCATTCCAAAAAATTATTTTTAAACCTTTTATTTTCAATGTGCTCGCGCCCCCCTTGCAGGAATACCGCGCCCTCCCAGGAGGGCTCACCCCACAGTTTGAGAAACACTGTTTTAGAGTATCCATTTATCCAATCAGCATCCGTTTCAGATGAGTGGTCCTCGGAGGATGTAATGTTATCTCAATTCATCTTCTCAAAGTACCCCACACATGTTCTATGGAATTTAAACGGGGAAAAAGCTGGCCAATCTATCCGAGTGATATCTTCTCTCTCCAGTAGCCGCTGAACACCAGAAGTCCATTTTGAACGTGCATTGTCATCCATAAAAAGGAAGTCTGATCCAATAGCACTTCGGGATAGGCGGACATGGAGAAGGATGACCTCCTTACTATAGCAATCTTTGGTGACAGAACCTCTGTCGAAAACGTGTCCATCTATTCAGCATCATTTTCCTTTCCAAACGACAACTCCAGGGCCACCGTAACGGTCTCTTTCCGGCATGAAGTTGTCCCAACCTCTCTCCAAATCAACCGGCATTAAGAATCGATAGTGGCACTGAAGCGACTTTCATCCGTAGAGAGAACACGACTCCATTGATGAGATGTTTAAGTTATTATGCTCCCAACACCGCTCTAAACGGTGCCGCCGATTAAAGCGGTGGTCGAATTTCAAAGGAATGCAGTGTTCAGGATGGCGGGTGAATAAAAACCATCTTTGTGAAAGAGACTGGTCACAGTAAAACGACACTTGTCGACATGTTGTTGTGCACAATGACTGAGAAATGGCGCTTGCTGACTGGTATCGGGCTCTTTTTACCTGATGAGCGATGTATTGGCATCGACTGCAGTTGTTTTTCAGGGATGGTCAACCAGCAACGTTTCTAACACTTATGCCTATGGTTTGGAAGGCTTTCCAAGGGCGTGAAATGACACGTTGGTTGATTCCGAACTCTTCAGCTACACTGATAAAACTACGCCCCACCTCCCTCTTTCCGATTATTCTTCCATGTGAAAAATCGTCCAGGTGATTTCTTTTAATCATATTTCATGAAGGAACTCATTTGCACTTGCAACGTATGTCTTTAAGTGCGCCTCTGTTCTTTCTTTTAGAACGGAAAGTCTTGAGCTACGTAAGCCGACTACACGCGTTTTGCGTACACTCACGTCACCTATGGCGTTTTGTTCCTGACATTTGCATACGTCTCAATTTTCTACTGAATTGCGTGTTCATTGTGCTAATAGCAATAACCCCCCTTTTCTGTAGTTTCATGGCTATCTGCTTAAAATTTTCAATGTTGACTAAGTTTTGCACACCAGTGTAATATATTACAAAAAAGTTGTTTTAAAACAAACTATTTCTATTCCAAACGTAGCAGAATAACATTTTTGCCATTTAAAACAATATTTGTAATCTTGTATTCTGTAAAGGATATATAGTTTAGTATACAATTTAAATTTAATGATAAATTGAATGATTTATCATAAGAAGAATCACAATTCCTAAAATCAAATAAAAAGTCTCATCACTCTTAAAATTGATTTATTTAATCCTAGATAAATTTCACTTCAAAAACAAAAGTCTTCGTCCTATTTTGTTATGGAAAGAAGAAAAGTGGATCATATAAAATGTTCACCCCTTGTCGTGAAAATCTTATTTCCGAGCTTAAAACCTCCCTCGAGAGAAAAGTATTACAAGAAATAATGGTTCATTAGAGAAAAGTATTACATCTCTTTTTATCCGCAATTGTTAGTTTTGTCATTTAAGTTCTTCCGGTTGTTTTTCTGAGTTTGCGACACTCTAAGAAGACTGCTTATTGCGTGAATTCAAAAGATCATATCAAAGTGTTTTATTTTATCAGTGGCTTAAATTAGAAAATACTTAAATAATGAATAGTTTACAATAATAATTTATTGTAATTGTTCAAAGTGGTTTTTTTTCTTTTTAAGAAAACAGTTATATATATTGTAAAGATGGATTCGTAGACTAAATGAAGCTCCGACATGTTTTAATATGCAGTGCAATACGTTGAACGCTCGAGACGAAATATTGGCTAACCCGAAATAATGCAATGGCTCCTTTGCGATTTCGTGCATTTTTTCTCTTAACACAAAACAAAAATCAATAAACATGAAAAGATTTCCCTTCTGGGAATGAGCAACTGCACTGGCGGGATTTAAGATGAGGTGTGAAATGCAAGAGAGATGAATTCCTAGAGTTAATTTTAAGTTGATTGTTCTTAATTTTCACTTTAAATTAAACTATTTGTTATGTGTAACAATAAAAGCATGTCTGTATTTCTTGGTAATGTGTTGTATATTGAAATTTAAATTAATCATTTAAAAGTAAGAAGTACGCTCAATTGTTTTAGCCACTGAAGCCTCAAAATTACGAGCTCTTGTGTTGCTTTCAAGTCCGCCAATAAACGATCAATCAATTCCTTAGTCTATCTCGCCTGCACAGAGTTAATCTATACACTTCAGAATCTTTTTCCATCCTTCGGCTTACATTCACTGGCATTTCTTGATATATTCTCAGTTAATCCTCCTCAAATTTTGGGGCCATAAAGGGGGTGGCTATGCACGTTAAATCTGTCAAGGCTCAAACATCCTCTCGTTGCTGAGGTGTGGAAATTAGGAAAGGGAGTGCCAGAACAGGTGTTACTCTCGTCACCTGAACATAGCTCAAAATGACGAGGTCCGTTGCCAAAAGCTCCTGAGTAGCTGAATAGTGTGATGTTAATATTTACTCACTCACCCATTTACTCATTTGAATATCTGAATGCATATGATTATCATGCAATAGGTTTTTTCTTTAGAGCATGAAACATGAGTCAACAACAACGTGTTGTATACGAACTTTTTCTTCCAGATTATTTTCTAAAGAAAGAAAATGGTACTGAACGTATACCTACCCAGCACAGATTTTGTACAAAAAACAAGTAAATTAAAATTTGTTTTGTAGCATCAGATAGGGTTACTAGCAATAAAACTGTTGCCGTTAGCGTTTTACTTAAAAATGCATTAACTGGTAAAATAATCAACAGTTCTTCCTAATTCTCAATACTCGTGGTCGGAGTGTCACGGGTTCGGTCATGGTGCCATTGAAGACCCGCCGTGTAGAGGAGATCGATGCACTTTTAATATGTCGAGGTTCAATCTCAATCCTTTGGGGGTGGTGTAGTAGTTAGGAGAAAGGAGCAGCTCAGGTGTCGTCTTCGTCACTTGCATGAAGTCCAAAATGACGAGGTCCATCGCCAAAAAGCCCTCGTGTTGCTTTAGATTGCGACGTTAATATCACTAAAGCATGAAATCAAAAACAAAACTTTTAAGCCTTAACAGAACGTAATCAAAAATTGTTGCAATATAACCGATGTATACATTATTGATTTGATACGAGAGCCCCATTGCTTGTTAAAATATTCAAATTCCTTTTTCTCGCGGAACTGAGAAAACGATTACCTAAATTTAACTTTATGTTTATGGAGGAAACTTATCGTAAACATGTAACTCTTAATACTTCTAAATAAATTGCCACCAGATAAATTTGCATCTACTGGGGATTGTTATTAATTGTGTAGGTATAAGGTGGATAAACTTATAAAAATTAGTTAAACAATTTAAAACCCTTGTGTAGAAAGTTTTCTGAACTTCAACTTAAATTTACTCCCAAAGATATTTGTGGAAAAAATATTTCTGTTTAAGTGGTTATGTTCTCAAAAACGTTTTAAGTTTATTTCATGCCTTTTGCAATCTAAGTGCATGCAGTTTCGTCTGCCTATTCTTGAAATGTTGAGTAATATCTTAATTGATAAATAGATTTAAAGTTTAGGGTCGTCTTTTGGATAAAGTTTCGTTTATATTTTAATAAATAACATATTCTAAAGGTTAGGTAAATTAAATTTTATCAAATTTGAATTTTAGGAACAATGTAGAATTTCTATAAGATTCGTGCAGTAGTCGCTCTTATGTAGCGTAAATGCAGCACAGAGAATGGAAATATTAGACCAAAGAAGTCAAAGAGTTTGGAAATCCTGAAGTGAGGTGCGGAAAGTGACGTCAACGCACGATGATAGACATCTGGTTTGCAATGCACTGACGGGCCACAAAAATCTTCGTCTGACTTAACCTTTTCGCGATGACGTACTGATCAACGGAAAATATTTTAGAGATTGGTGTGTCACATATACATCAACCCCAAATGTCACCAGCAGCCAGATGATGCACTGGTGAATCACGTTTGTACTAGTTCCACAGGGTCGGCCTTCCTCACGGAAAAGTGCATTGAACGTCCTTCCGTCCGATAAGGGGATTTGAGACTGGTGTATATATGACACATCCCTCACGAAAGAGTTAACAGCACATAAGTCAACTGCTATAGGGTGTATCATTGCTTATTTTCTCTATTCGGTGAAGTCTTCACCGTAGACTACGAGCAAAAACTTTCTACAAGATCCCCTTTCTACAGAAACATTGGCGCCTACGGCTACAATGGACATATGAATATAGGAACTAACATTTTGATTGGTAGCAAGTGATTTTCTTGGACTAATTTCGCTTTAATTTGAAGTACTATGGTGACTGCATTCGTGTCAGACGCTATGTATGTTAACAACACCTACATAGCGTATCTACATAGCTTTATCGTATCTTACATTAGATGAGCACTCCGAGTTATGATCTGGAATGCTATTGCATATCATAGACGATTTTAAGTGTTAAGAATAAGGGGTAACAGCAATTGGTATGTAAGTGTTGTTCTAAAGCCCAAAAGATTTTCCCTTCCTTCAAGGCATTCTGAGAGCTACATTTCAACAGGACAGTGCCCAACCACATATTGCCAGAAATGTTCAGCAGTAACAGAAACAGCTTCTTCCTTGACCTGCCTATTTCTCGGAAATTCCACCCCAGGCTATTTAAAATGTGTGGAATTTCGCTCGTCGGTGTCTTGCTCTTAACCATCGCCCTACATCCTCTACAAATGAATTTTTGGTAAGCGTATAAACAATATAGAATGCTCTTCTCCCGGCATACATTCAAACTGTGGGTGCTAATTTGATATCGGAGTGCTCCGCGCCAAGTTTATGTTCACCAAGGTGGGCAATAACACCACAAAAGGGTTAGCTTGACATTTTGATCGTGTGGTAATGTGGTTGACATGGGGATGACGTATATTATAGTTAATTTTTGGTTTTTTTCCGTGGTAACCCTATTAATTTCAGACGATTTTAATTGGGTTTTCCTTAAAATTTAACCATTTTTATTGCATTTATTCTTAAAACTGCTGCTTCTGTCATCTCTAGCATTTTGTGCTATTTTCGAATATGGATATTTCTAATATCATTGGTCAGTACCAGGATATTTTTTAAAAAAATAATATGAGTGTTGTGATTTTAATTATTGGTGCAATCTGCGCATTTCCATTTTATTTTACTTTTAAATAATGCATTTTTAAACGTTCCTTGGATGAAATTCATCGAAGAAACTCACAGATTTTGGAATATTGCAATTTATCAGCAATTATTACTTTATATTCATTATTGAGTAATTTTAATATATATTATGTAATTAATTTATGTATAATATAATTATATAATACAATTATATAACACAATTATTATATATAATAATTGTTATTATGGTATATTATATAATTATTATAATATATGATCTTATCTGTGATCTTATATATATTACATAATATAATTTTTATTATATTAGGTCGGAGAAAAATAATTCCATTATTTTTGCACGAAATTCAAGACTTTGTTTGACATGTTTCAGATTGTGTGTCCGATTTGGGTCAAATATATACCATTTTGTTGTATAATTTGTTGCCATTTTAAAGATAACTTCATAATGCCTTTCTCATAGAAGTCTTGGTGCTTATTGGCGGAAAACTCTAGTAATAGATTTTCACAATCTTCTCCTTATTCCAATTTCTTATCACTGAAGAAAGCTTGCAATGCGAGAAAAAGTTAGTAACAGCTTGGTGCCACGTCCGGACTATATGGTGGATGCATTAAAACTTCCCAACCAAGCTCCTAGAGTTTCTGGCGAACCTCTCTACAGACGTGTGTGGAGTGGAGTTGTCCTGAATGAAAACAACACCTCTTCTGTTGGTTAGTCGCTAGCTTCAAATGATCCAGTAGTTGACAGTACAGATCTGAATTTAATGGTTGGCCATACGGAAGTAACTCATAATAAATGATTCTTTCCAGTCCCACCAAATACACAGTAGAATCTTCCTGGCCATTAGTCTTGGTTTGGCTACCGTTTGAGCTGCTTCACCGCGATTTTACCTCGATCGTTTTCGCGAAATATTTTCGTATGTGACCCATTTCTCCTCCCCAGTCACCATCCACTTAGGAAATGGGTCGATTTCATTCCGTTTGGCGCACGTTTCGCAGATGGAAATTTGATCCATCATGTTTTCTTGGTGTTAATTGGTGTGGCACCCAAACATCGAACTTCTTTTTGAATAAAACTTTGCGCAAATGGTTTAAAACTGTTTTATGGTAAATCTTTAGCTTCCGGGCGATGCTACGACTGCTAACATGCCGGTCAACTTTGATTATTTCTGTGAATTTATCGACATTTTCGACGACGGGCCTACCTGCGCGAAGTGCATCTTTAACATCAAAAATGCCTGAATGGAATCGACGAAACCAAAATTGCACGTAATTAGCTGTTATAGTATCGGTACCATAAACGCCAATCACAATTTATACCGCCTGGCTTGCATTTTCGCCTTTAACAAAGGAAAACTGTAAAATGTACCGAATTTTCTCTTTGTTGACTTCCATTTTTAACATCCTATTAACACAAGTGAATGGACGAAACAAAAAACCGCAAAAGGTTTTTTAGTGTGAAATATCACCTTGACAATGAGCATAAATTTGAAGTTTGATCGATACTTCACGAGAGATCGATACTGCATTCATCTACCGAAAAAATAATGGATTTCTTTTTCCTCAACCTAACATATAATCATTATTGTATTATTTTGATATTAAGTATTGATCGATATTGGTTATTTTTAATTTATTCTTATATTCTTAATTTGAAATATATTTCAATATTTTTCCGGGACCGCGCTGTTGAGTAAGGGTCCCAGGTGCTGGTGAGGCTGTTGGAATATAGAAGCTTGTAACAATATTTCTGTGGGTCAGTGTTAATGTCTTTTCTTTTCTGAGTTATTTGAGAGTCCCTTTAAAGGTGGAATATGCCCCAATCACGAAAGTGACACGTGATGTAGAGTCAATTCCATTGGGGGTGTATTCGGGAAAACCATTCTACTATTGGTCCAAGTCCTCTTCACGCTGTGTACATTGAAACCAGTGGCTGGCGGGGAAACTGCACTAGTCACCTTACTGTCGGCGAAATTAAGGAACGTCAGAGGTTGACTTCCCTTAGAACATCAACGCCGGGTTGTCCAGCCTGGGATACTTTCCACGCGAAACTGCTTGACCGTTGAGACGCCATTGGTTGCCAACGGGAAATGAGTCCTTTGGTGAAGATAGCTACAATTTCAAGACAGTTCTTTAAAATTCTTTTCCTGCCAATTTGTTACATCTAGGACGGTATCAAGGATTCCATATCATTCAATAATACAGACTGCTTTGCGCGTAGTACTCCGACATCAAATTATTTCCTCTGACTTCATGCCACGTTGTATAGCAGCATTACATTTCAGAATGATATCTACACGAAATACTGATTTCGAAGTTTTAAATCTGTTTTCCTTCTTTGATATTTGAATTACTCTTTTTATACCAATATCAGTCAATTGAGTATTAAATATGATTTAATTTTGCTGATTCCTACGTTGTGGCATTTTTCATAAACGAGCGTAAGTTATGCCAGTTGGGTGATTATAGCACAGATATTAACACTCGGCATGTTAACGTCATTGGTCATTTTATCTTATTATAGAACTCTTTACTTTTGATAATTTGTAGTTATAGAGAGTAACCGAAAAGAACGTATTAACAAGATTTTGAATAATATTACGCTAAAAAGACAATTGTGCTCATCGTTCCGTATCGTAATCTGTGTTCCTACTGAAATAAGATCATCCAAGAAGCTCTAGAATCATTAACACTTTGATGTCACGTGGCATGAATACATTTCATCAATTTAATCATTATGAATTGTAGCTTCTGCTGTTGTAGTAGGGTAAAGGTGAAAAAAATACCACGGAAATCGAGATAAGTCAATTAACTGGGGAATAATTTCTTCCCTTTTCCCCGTTCTAAATGAGGATCGTGAGACAGCAAAGATTTATTACCCTTCTCTGTTTCAGCCGCTTAATTATCATGACAAAGGATTGGGAAGAATTGTAAAAAGGCGATATTACCTCCTGACTTTTAATTACCACGTGAACTTTTTTTTAAAAGAAAAAAGGAAGCGAGAGGAATTATATATTATGATAATTGGATGAGACTTTTCAGTTTTTGTCAGTTTATTGAATTCCATTGTCTTAATACTACAAAGACACGAGGGAAATTTCTGTAGACTATTTAATTTCGGCTCCTTATTAGGAATTTCAAATTCAGTGCAAATGAGAGAGTACTATATTAGATAAGTTAAACGTTTTTATGGACTTGAAAAATGAAAGACTCTTCTGAACTATTTGTGATGCATTGTAAGTCCTCCTACAATAACTAGGGAGGGGGACGGGGAGATATCCATTTTGAAGGAGAGAGTTTGAAGCTTGTGATCCTCACCATCAGTAGACTCTATTTCGAAAAAATTGGCTAGCTGAAATGGAAGATTCCTTCTCTTACATTTTACTCGGTTTAAATAATAACAAGTAATAATTATGTTTTTAAGTTCGAATTGTTTTGTATTTGTATTTTTTTATTTTTAGACTGCCCTTTTCTGAGAAAAATATTTAACTATTGAAATTAAAGAACTATTGAGATAAAGAACAAAAGAAAGTTACAAGAGAGTATAAAAGAGAAATTAAACACAAAGTTAAATAATTAGCTATCGATAAGTGGTTCTTAAAGTAGAAATGCATTTTGTTTGTCGTCTGTAGTTGTTTTAACAGCAGGGAGTAGGGAGAGGAGTTTCGGCATTTTTTAAATAAGATCTGAGATAATTTTGAATAATTCTATGGAACTAAAACTTTCCAAAACATTTGCCTCGGAGGTGGGGAAATCTTCTGATTGGCTTTGCTCCTCTTGATTATTTTTATTTTCCGTGGGAATCACAGAATTATTTTAGGTTTTCTTACCACTAACCATGTTGGTGAAAGAAACTGTGTTGCTGATAAACTATTTTCTGGTGTTGAGGTAGGTGCCTTTCTTGGGTTTTGGGGATGCTTCATTATCCCAGCTTTTCCTATTCATTGCTATCTCGCCCTCTAGTAGTAACTACGTGAAGTTATAGCTGACTTTCGTATTAGTGTCAAGTGGCCATAATAATTAGGCCATTTAGTGCAGTTCTTCTCAATCTTTCAATATTTGCGACCCAATTTTCAATCATAATTTTCAATACGCCTTCCCTATACAAGAACAATGTATTGAATTCAGTAATAATGTACTTTGGCTCTAAAGCTACGATGCGAATTCTATTATAAACCGTACAAATTATCAAGATAAGTGTAAAAATTTGTATATGACCAGTCCGTGAGGCCACTAGCAGTTATTAAACTTGTTCTTAACTTAGAGTTGATGAATTAATGATTAAATACATTGCGCAGTATTGATACATTTAAAAGTGAATTATATCAGGGTAAATGTAAATTTTATTCTTTATTATGACCGAATGTATATTTTGTTTTGCTTCCTTTCGGTAAATTAATAATGTTTTAAAATCTTTTATTTTTGATTTACTCGCACCTGGGAGGATTATCACGCCTCCCTGGGGGAGGGAACACCCCACAGTTTAAAAACGATGACATAGTGCATATTTATTTTCTTTGTTGTATAACAAAACCTTTTTTCCACAAGATTAAATTATGATAAATGTAAAAAGTATTCTTTTGTTTTGTCAATTGTCTAGAAAAATTCATGATTCATAGAAATATTAGAGATTTTTTTCTCTTCTCGTGATATTGTCAACTATACCAAAACATTATCATTTTATAAAATGTAATACACTCAGGAACATTGAAAATAGTGACACAAAGAAGAAAGCATCAAATTGAAATGAAATTTAATACACATAATGACACAGATGAGAGATTCACTTGATCTCAAAAACAAGACAATTAAACGAATACTGGGCAACTTCAATAGCTCTTTGGACTACCTCCAGCTGCAATACATGCCTCCACACAGTCCGGCATTGAGTTGAATAGACACCTTATGTTGTCCTGAGGCAGATTGGCCCACAAATCTTGAACAGCCAACTCTAAATCATGTACAGAGTGACACGATGGCATCTGCCGTTTTAGCTGATCCCACACGTGTTCTACAGGGGACAAATAGGGGGAGCGGGCCGGCCATGGATGAGTCTGAAAATGCCGTAGGAAGTCTTGAGCAAATCTTGCTGTATGCGGACGAGCATTATCTTGCTGGAAAATTGCCCCTGGAACACCATTTAGGAAAGGTCCTTCATGGGGTCGAAGAATATCATCAACGTAACGTTGGCCCATTAAGGTCCACGCATCGCAATTAAAAAGGACCGGCTATCATAGACTATGACGCCCAATACCATTACACCAGCTGTGCGGGCAGTGTGACGTAGAACAGTGTGGGGGGAATTGTACTGCTCACCAGGGCGCCTCCACACCCGTACACGGTTATCATCTGTCCCGAAAACAAACAGGGATTCATAACTAAATACAACCTTTTGCCAATCTGTGACATTCCACATTGATCTGGCTTGGCACCGCTGTAGACGCAGTTGCCGATGTTCAGGCGTTAAAGGGAGTGCACGGAAAGGGCGCTTGGATTTAAGATTTGCTTCTGCAAGGTGTCTGGAAATTGTTTGTGGAACAATTGCTGCGCCTACGTCGGCTCGTATCGTTGAATGAGTCACTGGGAGGTCCACAAGTGCTTGCCGCATGATCCTTTGATCCTCTTTCCTCGTGGTTTTCCTGGTCACTCCAGACCCGAGTTTCCGTGCGTGTGTATCTTCTCGTGTCCACTGCTCCCAACAACTTCTAACGGCACACTCCGAACGATCCACCTGGTTAGCAACACGGCGCGTCGACCAGCCTGCAGTTTTCATCCAGGCCTCTCTCAAACTCACTTAACTGTGAGAAATGTCTTCTAGTACGTTTACCTGGCATGTTTCGCTTATCAAAGTCTTCCTACAATCGGCGGGAAATCGTCACGTTTATGAATCTTTGAATTTGCGCTGGCTTACATAGCACCCTCTTGCTGATTGTAGCGCCACCTCGGCGTGTATGAGCATGCATATTGGCACAAAACTTGGATCATTTGCATATCACATTACGCTGCACTTATTTGCAAAGTTTCGCGATTGTACTTAGCTTCCTTCTTGGGTCTCTATTTTCAATGTTCCTGAGTGTATTTATTTTTTAATGATATTCATGTCCAACATAACTCTTTTCAAAATCATTTTTCATCTTATCTAATCGGAAAAATGACACATCAACGTTCTTGATTTAATTTCTTCTCCAGGACTAGATCTTAAAAAAGTTCTGTATCATCAGTAGACCAGAAATAGAACATATCCGGTTCAAGTAGTTGATCGATACATTTTTTTGTATTTCACTTACTCTTTGGAAAAAACGTGGAACATTAATTTCTTCTAGGGTGCTCCTCACTTTTTTGTATTCAACCTTTTTGTCTCTGATAAAAGCCATTGCGTACCTTAAAGGCAAAAGGCAGGTTATTTTATTTCAAACTTTTTATCTTACTGAATTCTTATTTGAAAAAGAGATTCGGCAACACCAGATATATAAAAGAAGGAGTTATCGCTTAGAATGCCCCAGATGAGCATTTTCATGTGGAATGAATTTAAATGTAAACTTCCTGAACTAATTACAAATTGTTTCCGCTTCTTTCAAGGCTCAGCTACGTAGATAGCAGCTTTAGAACTAAATGGATAAATGTTTCCATCTTTTCAGAATCTTCCAGTAAGAGGGACTTGTTCAGAGAAAGTTTCAATATTGCTCTTTTTAGCAGATGACTTATTTATCCCGGCATTCCTCACGCGAAAAAAACGAACGGAATTTTACACGCAGGGTAGCTTGGCCAAAGTTGGCCCTCGCGCCACTAAACTCCCCATTCACTCACTCACGCAGGGTTTCTCATACCCAATTGGGATTACATCCTGTTATCACCATAAAATTTGCATACAAAGGTGAAAAAGGAAAGAAAAGTAGGAAAAACAATATGTTTATTACACTTTTAAAGTAAATTTTTAAGTAAATTTAGTTTTTCTGTTATTTTTATTAGAGCATCCAGTTCATTGTTTATACACTCTTTTAGTCTTCGTCGCGAGGGAGTGCGATGATTTCACTCACTAAAATTTCGTTAAAGTATTGCTTGCTAAAATTTCTACATTCTTTATATTCTTCTAAAACTCTAAATCCGAAACTCTTCAGAAGTGAGTGTGCGTTTCGATGTTTATTAAACGTTTTCCGAGTACTTAACAAAATTATTTTGCACATTTTTTGTAACGTTTAACAACACAAAAAATATTGTCGTAGGCTAAATATTACATTTTCTAGCCATTGAATATTATGTGGTCCTTTTATCAAGGACGATAATTGCTCCCTCAGTTAAATTATCTGGATAAATTTCGGTAGAAGAACCATCATTCAATTCTTCCTCGTCATCCCCGCAAAGAGACTTTCTTCATGCGAAAACACTGTTGTACTATATCTATTAAATACTGCATCCATTAAGTTATTTAAATATCGCATTTCAAATCATTACTACAATAATGCTCCATTGCATAAAAAAGATTTTAAAGTATGCTCATGCATTTAGAACTGTAACAGAAATTCACACGCAGGGTATGACATAACCAAAGAGACGGTATCAAAATATATATTAGGTTGGGAAAAAAGAAATCCATTGTTTTTTCGATAGATGGCTGTAGTGTTAATATCTCATGAATTATCGATCAAACAATTTCAAATTTATGCTCGTTGTCATGGTGACATTTAAAACTAAAAAAACATATTTTGCTGTTTTTTGTTTGGTCCATTCAGTTGTGAGTTAAAATGTATAAAAATAGAAGCAAGCAAAGACAAAATTCAGTACATTTTACAGTTTTTCTTTAATAATAGCTAAATTGAAAGGCAGGTTGCTGAAATTGTGAATTGTGTTTATGGTGCCAATACTGTAACAGGTAATTACGTGCAATTTTGATTTCGTCGATTCCGTTCAGACATTTTTGCTGTTAAAGATACACCTTACACAGGCAGGCCTGTCGTCGAAAATGTCGATAAAATCACAGAAATAATCAAAGTTGACCGGCATGTTAGTAGTCGCAGGTAAAGATCAAAACCATAAAACAGTTTTAAACCATCTACGCAAAGTTGAATTTCAAAAGAAGTTCGATGTTTGGGTGCACACCAATTAACACCATAAACACACGAGGAATAGAACTTCAATCTGCAAAGCCTTGGCCAAAGGGAATGAATCGACCCATTTCTTAAGTGGATGGTGACTGAGTATAAGAAATAGGCCACATACGACAATATTGGGTGAAAACAATCGTAGTTAAAGCTCTGTGAAGCAGCTCAAACGGTGGCCAAACCAGGACTAACGGCCTGGAAGGTTTTACTGTATATTTGGTGGGACTGGAAAGGAATAATTTATTATCAGTTGCTATCTTGTCTGTCAACAACTGGATCGTTCGAAGCTAGCGATTGACCAGAATTGGCCAAAAGAAGAGGTGTGTTCCATCAGGATAACGCCAGGCCACACACGTCTGTAGTGGCTCCCCAGAAACTAGGAGCTTGGTTAGGACAGTGTTTCTCTAACTGAGCGCTCTCCCCTAGGGGGCATGATAACCCTACAAGGGGGGCGCTAGTACATCGAAAAGTCGAAGAAAAATATTATTTAAACAAATTATTAATTTATTGGAAGGATGTAGAAAAAGTAATGCATTTTGACATAATAAAAAATAAAATACACATTTACGCTGATATAATACACCTATTAATGTGTCAGTACTGCACTATGTGTTTCATAAATAATTTAACAGTACTGAGTCAAGAACAAGCTTCATAATGACCAGTGCGCACATCATCAAATTATATACAAATTTAATACTTATCTTAATAAATTGTACGGTTTATAATTAAAGTCGTATTGTAGATTTACCTCAAATTATAAAGGGTGTTTTTTTGAGAGGTATAGAACTTTAAATTGCAATAAAACAACGATGTATTATTCGATTGACATGAAATTTTTTTATTCGAAAGATAATTTTGGGACATTACATTTTAAGTATGATTTCTGGCATAGGACTGCCACGGCTGGCTCGGATGTAGTCCAATCTGGACGTCCAATTTTCGATGACTTTGTCCAACATTTGTGGCAGTATATCGGTAATAACATGGCGAATGTTGTTTTCCAAATGGTCAAGCGTTTGTGGCTTATCCGCATAGACCAATGGCTTTACATAGCCCCACAGAAAATAGTCTAGCGGTGTTAAATCACAAGATCTTGAAGGCCAATTCACAGGTCCAAAACGTGAAATTAGGCGGTCACCGAACGTGTCTTTCAATAAATCGATTGTGGCACGAGCTGTGTGACATGTTGCACCGTCTTGTTGGAACCACAGCTCCTGGATACCATGATTGTTCAATTCAGGAATGAAAAAGTTAGTAATCATGGCTCTATACCGATTACCATTGACTGTTACGTTGTGGCCTTCATCGGTTTTGAAGAAGGATTCCACCAGCCCATAAAGCGCACCAAACAGTCAGTTTTTTTGGATGTAACGGTGTTTCGACATACACTTGTGGATTAGCTTCACTCCAAATGCGGCAGTTTTGTTTGTTGACGTAGCCATTCAACCAGAAGTGCGCTTCATCGCTAAACAAAATTCGCTTATGAAAATCGACCATTATTTTCGAAATAAAATTGCACATTTTGAAAGCGTTGTTCAGGCGTGAGTCTATTCATGATGAATTGCCAAACCAAACTGAGAATAAATCACTTGACAGATGTTAAATCGGTCACCATCTTGGAAAGTAATGCCAACTTAAACTTCTATACCTGAAAAAAACACTCTGTATTATTATTGAATTATATAAATTATTGTATGTAAGGGGGGTGCCATGAAAATTATGGTTGAAAATTGGGTCGCGAGTATAGAAAGTTTGAGAAGCACTGGGTTAGGAAGTTTTAATGCATCTACCATATAGTCCGGATCTGTCACGAAGCGATTACCACCTTTTTTTTCTTATTGCGAAACTCTCTGAGTGATAAGAAACTGGGATCAAGAGAAGATTGTGAAAATCTTTTAGAAGAGTTTTTTGCCAATTAGGACCAAGACTTCTATGAGATAGACATTATAAATCTACCTTTAAAATGACAAATTATGCAACAAAACAGTGCATATTTGACCCAAATAGGACAATTCGAAACATGTTAAATAAAGTCTTGAATTTCATGCAAAAGTAATAGATTTTCCCCCTAACCTAACATTTAGAATTCTCCTACAAGCTAAGGCCCCTCAAATGGTATGACCTTAAAGTCAGAGATACACGAGAAACTATTCATATTCCAAAAAAAGGTTTAGAGAGAGCCTTGAAAAAAGTTAGGCGGAGGGTATGATATTCGTTGCGTGAGAAATGCCGGATTAAAAAACGAAAGATATAATATGTATTTTGTTACTATCAATGTTTTGCCGTTTGGTAATAAATAAAGAATTACTATAGGCTAGTGAACATGTTCACATACTCGCAGCCGGTAAGTCGTGAGTTTGAGACACTGAAGACCCGCCTTGTAGTGGGGCCGATGTATGTTAAATCTGTCATGTGGCTGAAAGTCCTTTCATTGGCTTGGTGTGGAAGTTTGGAGAGGGAGACTTCAGTTGTAAAGTGATCCCTCCTTGGAATTGATAGATCGACTTTTCTATGCAGATAACATTACGCTTGCGTTTCAAACTGTAGGGTGCACCCCTCTAGGGTTGCGTGATAACTCTACAAGGAGGGGGCGAGCATATACCGAAAAGTGGAAAACAAAAGATCATTTAAAAAATTATTAATTTACTGAAAGTAAGCAAACAAAGTACATTCTCATATAATAAAAAAATGAAATACTAATTTACACTTATAAATGGAACAGTACTGTATGATGTATTTTGTAAGTAACTTACAAAACTAAGAACAATTTTAATAATTACCAGTGACCCTCATGGGTTTGTAACATATAAAACTATGTAGAAAAACTCACTTATCTGGATAATGGGTGCGGTTTATACTTAATCCCTGAACTGTGGTTTAAAAGATGCACCCCGACACCGCCCTTTTCCATGTAGGGGGAGTGAAGAAATCCTTCACAAACATGGCCGAGGTCTTTTTCATTGCATAACATAGCCTTCGGAATAATTTTATGAATAGCAGTGCATAAAAAAGATCGTACTTCGGATGGATTGATTGATTCAATATTAACATCGCACTGTTCACCTACATGAGGGCTTTGTGCGACGGACCACGTAATTTTGAACCATGGTCAAGTGACGTGGACGACACCTGAGCTGGCATCCCCCTCTCCTAACTACCACACCACACCAAGATTGTACTTCGGAAAGACGTATCTATGCATCCAGGGCTTTTAATGCTTTGGCTGAGTAAGACGTTTATAAACGCCGGTGGCATTTAAGATTTTAAAGTCGTATTGTAGCTTTAGCGTCAAAGTATGGTATTATTGAATTGAATATATTATTGTGTATGGAAGGAGCGCGATGAGAAAGAGAGAAAATTTTGGTTAAATATTGGGCCGCCATTATTGAGAGTTTGAGGAGCACACTGTATGACGCCGTTCGCGTCCATGAGTGCATCCGAAGTGTATTGCAATATGTTTTCGCCTAACGACGCACTGACAGCCACAAACGAAAAACAAAAGCGTCCACCTGAAAGCCGATCCTCGAGTATTATTCGCGATGTAAGAAGGGACCGCACCCTCCCCCCAAGAAGCAGACCGCTTGAAACTCTCGAAAGGAGGAATTATGTTTTGACATCCTCCTTCACTAATGGAGTGTTCTGTAACTATGAAACATTGAATAGCTTTATCTAAGTGTAAAGATTGCAATTAATAGCTGTGTGTAGATGTAATAAATCAATAATTTAAGGCTCTCGGTACTCATGGATGCGTCCGACAGGTCAGGTGTAATCCTAGTACCTTTATTACGGTTTAAAGTTACGAAGTTCACGCCCAATAAACCTCCCGTTGCTTCAGAGTACGATGTAATTTAAAACCAAATCCAACCCATTATGAAAGTTTTTAAAATAATTCTAATGCAAGAAACTCTTCTCATTCTTGTGATGAATTTCAAAATGGAAAGACACTTCTTAAAATGTCATGATTACTGAAAACCAATTATGCATAAAGAGAGAACCCATAGGGACTGAAGAGACAAAGAAATATATCTGTTTGAATCTCTTTTTATTTCTCGAAATTGATACAGTTGAGAAATACTTAAAACCAGTGTTATGTGTTCTTTTTTTTACGAATCAAACAAAAAGACAAAATGCTTTCTCGAAAGATGGGCCCCTCAGGGGCTCACCTTCTTTAGGTGAGTACGGGTTTCACGCTCCCGAGGTGCCCTAGTGATCTTTTTTCCCCTTCTCTCCCTCCTTTCCCCCCGTCAGGGGCTCACTTTCGGGTGAGTACGGGAGGCCACGTCTCCGAGGTACCCGAATGAATTTTGAAAAAAAAAAGAAAAACCTCAAAAAATATTTGCTTAGTTTGTATTTAAGTTACAGGTCAATATTTAACGTTATATTTAGTTCAGTTAGGGGTTCTTTTGTGGTTAATTTTATTTTGGATATTTTAAGTTTAATTATTTCTACTATTTTAATTTTGGTTTATTTATTTGGGGTATTTAAAACAAAAAGAAGTTAATTTTCGATTTAGGAAATGTTAAGATTGGTTTTTGAGTCTGACCCGCATGTTTGCCGTGTGCGGCGACCCGTACCGGGGGAAAGTGGAGTCTGGGGTTCCTGTTGCGTGCCCTTTGGCCCCTGCTTCTCCGTAGACGGGAGGCAGGAGTGAGCCCGCTCCTGTCAATCGGCTGGTGATTAGTTCTGAGGATTCCAATACGGGTTCTTTTGGAATACCAAAGACGGTTGCTTTAGGGTTAGTATTGCAGTTAGGGGTGCCCTGGGTGAACTGGTGGATCACATCCCGAACCTGTAATACTATACTCCAGTACCACCTCTGACGTAAGTGCCGTGCCTGACGCATGTCAGTTGACCGGCGGGCTGCCTCCCCTTGTTGGGCTCCATGGTGGGTGGAGGCGTACTGGGGTGAACAATATAACACACTCATGGAACCGAGCAGGAAATCTCCTTCAGTGGAGCACCATTCACTTGAATTTTGTGATTCGTTTCGTTTTTTTATTGTTAAAACTGCTGGAACCCTTACGAATATTTCACCTTTCCTAATTGAGAAAGCCTTTACTAGCAGTATTGGGGAGGTCAAGTCGATTCGTAAGATGCGCTCCGGGGACTTGTTCCTCGAGGTGTCATCGGCGAAACAGGCGACCGCCCTTATAAATCTGCAAAAGCTAGCTCATTTAGACGTTACCGTGGCTCCTCATAGCAATTTGAATTTTTCGCGTGGCGTAATCTCGCCAGCGGATTTTTTAAACGTGTCGACTGAGGAAATCAAAGAAAATATGAAGGCCCAAAAAGTCTGGGATGTCAGGCGTATCACGATAAGGCGGGATGGACAGGTGCTGAACACAAAGCACCTCTTCCTGACCTTTTCTACACCTGACCTCCCACAGACCGTTAAAATGGCCTACATCCGATGCCCAGTTCGACCATACATACCAAATCCGCTGCGCTGCTTTCAGTGCCAGCGATACGGTCACTCTAAAAACGTCTGTCGGGGCCAGCCTACCTGCCCTCGTTGCGGGGAATCGGGCCACGACAGCACAGATTGTACAAAGAAGGAGCAGTGTTTAAACTGTAAAGGTGAACATCTGGCGTATTTACGCTCCTGTCCTACTTGGATTACGGAAAAAGAGATCACAGCTGATAAAATAAAAGAAAAGGTTTCCTACCCAGAGGCACGGCGTGTTGTTTTGTCACGCACGCCGGTCTCTGGCAAAAGTTATGCTGGTGCTGCTCGCAAGAGCACATCAGATAAGTGCATCCAATGTACTGTAAGAACAGATAACAGCTCGTATTCAGTGACACCAACTAATCCGGAGGTAATTGCCAAATCAAAAAGCAATTCACCCCCTAAAACGAAGGTGATTGCTAAACCACCTAGCAAATCACCACCTCCGGCGAGAAAAACTATTATTAAAAAGACACAGAGATTCGCCGAAAAGACCAAAAAGCAGAAGGGCTCGTCAACGGGATCAAAGGCCAACTTTTGCAAGGATCCCGAAAAAGATACCCAGAGACTTTCATCGTAAAATAGAACAAGACACTTTAACCGGAGATTGTTCTGAAGACGATGAAACTCTGATGGATATTCAATCGGGCCCTTCGACTTCTAGCTCCGGAGGAGGAGCGAGTGCGGTGCTATAATGGCCTCCTTCATTTCCTGGAACTGCCGTGGTTTGAAGACTAGACTCGATTATCTCAAATCCATCATATCCACGTACCAGCCCGCATGTGTTGCTCTTCAGGAGACTTTTCTGAAGAGTACCATGACAATGCGAGTACGTGGTTATATAATTGTGTACAACGGGATGTAGATGACAATGCATCTCCAACTGTAGGTGTATGCCTCTTCACATCTAGTCTGTATCCCAGTAATATCGTCACACTGCACACATCTTTACAGGCTGTGGCTGTACGGATTCACATCCATTCTTTGTCACAGTCTGCTGTGTTTATTTACCACCCAACGATGTTGTGCCACAAGTGGATTTGAATCAATTAGTCAGTCAATTGCCAGCTCCTTTTATTCTGCTCGGTGACTTTAACGGACACATCCCTCTGTGGGGGCATGATGATACAAACTCTCGCGGCCGACAAATCGAACAGTTGATCTCAGATCACTGTCTCTGTCCTTAACAATGACGAGAAGACTTATTTCCATGCACCCAAGAGGACATTCCACTCCCTCGATCTAGCCATCTGTTCGCCAGTTCTGCTACCGATGTTGAATTTCGAGGTTGAAAAAGATCTGCACAACAGCGATCATTTCCCTCTCCTAGTTTTGCATGTTATTGGTGCGGGGACACGTTTTCGTCCCCCCACTTATCATTTTCATCGCGCAGACTGGTATAAATTCACACGGTTAGCGATTATCACAGGCACAATGGTTCAGAACAGGGCAGTTGATAAAGCAGTCTTCAATGTCACTGAAGCTATTCGGAATGCTGCCGAAGCAGCAATTCCCAAAACATCAAATTTTCTTCGAAAGCTGTGCAAACCATGGTGGAACGCTTCCTGCCAACAAGCCAAAAAGGAACAAAGGAGGGCATGGGGTATTTTCAGGAGGTACCCCCACCACTGATAATCTCATCTTTCCCCACCACTGATAATCTCATAGAGTTCAAACGTGCGAAAGCGTTAGCTCGTAGAATACGTCGTCAATGCCAAAGAGAATCTTGGATCAAGTATGTGTCTTCAATCACATCGTCAACTACCAGCCAACAGTTATGGAGAAAGGTCAAAGTAGCGAATGACCTTTATCGGGAATTTAACATTCCGATATTGGAAACTTCTGCTGCTTTGTATTCGTCACCTTTAAATGTGGCCAACTTGATTAGCCAAACATTTGCTAGTGTGTCCAGCTCCGATTCATATAGCCCTGTATTCCAGGCGACTAAGAATCGTTTAGAGCGGACACCTATCAACTTCAGGTGCCGACAACCTTTACCATATAACTGTGACTTTGACATGTTTGAATTGAAGAGAGCCTTATCATCGGCCCACAATACTAGTCCAGGTCCTGATGGAATATCCTACGAATTGCTTCGCCATTTGACCGAGGATTCACTAGTAAGTCTCCTTTATCTATTCAACCGAATATGGAGGGAGCAGGTGTATTCTACTCAATGGCAAGAAGCCATAGTGATCCCCATTCTAAAACCTGGAAAAGATCCAAAGAAACCTTTCAGCTATCGACCGATAGCACTCACGAGTTGCATTTGTAAGACACTAGAACGTATGGTCAAAGCACGTCTCGTTTATCAGTTAGAAAAGAACCGATGCATTCCTCTGTTTCAGAGTGGATTCTGTAAAGGAAGGTCCACTCTCGACAACATTATTAAGCTGGAAAGCAAAATCAGAAACAATTTTGTCCAGAGGAATCATCTAGTTTCTATCTTTTTCGATATCGAGAAGGCATATGATCGCACTTGGCGCTATGGGATACTTCGCACTTTATTTAATTTTGGATTAAGAGGCAATTTGCCTAATTTTATTAAAATTTTTTAAAACTTCATACTTTTAGAGTGAGACTGGGTGGCACTCTCTCTGCTCCTTTTACGCAAAGTGAGGGAGTTCCTCAGGGGAGTATTTTGAGTGTCACTCTCTTTATAAGCCATATTTCACCCATTTTAAATGTTTATTCGCCTTCTATACAGGCTTCATTATACGTGGACGATCTGCAGATCAGTTGTGAAGGTTCGGACATGCGCATGATTGAACGGCAGTTGCAAACAGCAACGATCATAGTATTTCTGCGAGCAAGAGTTGCTGCGGGGGGTATTCATCCCGACCTTGAAATACGCATCCGTGATGTACAAATTCCCGTAGTTTCTGACGTACGATTCCTCAGAGTAATTTTCGACCGGCGGCTCACTTTCCTTCCGCATATCTTACAATTGCGGAAGAAGTGTGAAAAGTTGTTAAACCTCTTGAAGGTGTTGTTAAACACCTCTTGGGGGGCGGATCGAACATCATTACTCAGAGTTTATCAGGCAAACGTACTCTCTCGCATCGACTACGGATGTGTTATATACGGATCAGCGTGCAACTCTACTGTGAGAAAACTTGACCCTGTCCACCATATGGCACTAAGAATCTGCTCTGGTGCGTTCCGCACATCACCAGTGCAGAGTCTCTACGTTCACTGTAATCAGCTTCCTCTAGATCTTAGACGGATGAAGCTGTGTCTTGCGTATTACTTTAAGATCTTGTCTGTGCCTTCACATCCTCTGCAGAATGTGTATATGAGTACCAGCATGAAGAGACTTTATGATGCACGGCCGTCTAACATCCGACCATTTATGAATAGGATGAAGCTTCTTGTTTCTGAACTCGACCTACCTAACGTGAATATCCAGCAAAGGAACCTTTTCCTATTCCTACCTTGGAATATGCCACGGTTCCATTATATCAACCCTTTTGCCAATTACAGTAAATCCACTGTAGCACCTGTTGTCTTTCAACGCGTCTTCGCCTCTCATCACGGTCAGTATAGTAGTTATTCGACCATCTACACAGATGGTTCGAAACGTGCAGATTACGTTGGCTGTGGAGTTGTGATTGAAGGTATTATGCACGGTTATAGGATCGACACTTCTTGCAGCGTTTTCCCTGCCAAAGTTGTCGCCATTTACCGTGCACTTCAATTAATCAACTCCAATATGCCCCGTAAATACTGCATCTATACTGACAGCATGAGTGTACTAGAAGCGCTTGAAAACTACAACTTTCGATGCCATCCAGTGGTTTGTAAAATACTTGACATTACGAGTCGACTGTACAGCAAGGATTTCGATATCGTATTTAGCTGGCTACCAAGTCACGTAGGAATCATAGGCAACGAGCAAGCGGACAGCGCGGCAAAGTCGGCGACGACCCATCTGCCGCTAGCAGTTACGCTATCGGATATGAAGCGCGTCATCATGCATCATATTTTTAAGATCTGGCAGGAATCATGGAGTCAGCAGTTGGAAAACAAACTGCACTCTGTGAAACATGTCATAGGAGCCTTGCCTGTGATGCCAATGCGAAGAACTGATGTCAAATTGACTCGTCTTCGCATTGGCCATACTCGCTTAACATACAGGCATTTGTTGTTTGGAGAACACGCTCCTGAATGTCCTTCATGCAATGTCTCTTACACTGTTCATCACATTTTAATCGATTGTCCAGTTTTTAACCATCATCCCATCACCTTTTTTCATACATCTATTTTAACCTCATCTGACTTGGTGGGAAAAATAACCCACCAAAATCTATACTGGTGTGCAAAAATTAAGGACGAAGTCGAAAAATTAGCATATCAGCTGAACGAAGAGGCAGAGCGGACAGAAAGACCAATCAGGAGATTAAGTAAGGTGATGTACGGTAGCACATGCGCAGATATGCAGGTAGACGTAATGGGGGAGTGGTTGAGTAGTATAAAGCATGTTGTCGGTGTAAGATCAGTATTTCTGGAAAAGAGATTGCACGCCGTATAGCAATTAAAATCACACCGAGTTGCTGCCTCAGCAAGAAATGGCGAATAATCAATCTGTTAGACGACATCTGGATGCTTTTACCCGAGGTCGAATCATTGGGAAGTTGGAGGAAGGCCGCAGTGTGACAAGTGTGGCTGCAGAGTTCGGAATTGCTCACATCATCGTTTCACGACTTTGGAGACAATTTCAAACTACAGGAACAGCTATCGGGGGTTCAGTAGTGGTCGTCCACGTGGAACCACACCCGCAGATGACCGGTTCATTGTCTTACAGGCCAGAAGAAACAGGCGGCAGACAGCGGGAGAAATCGCTAGACACACGACACAGGCGACTGGACGACCGATATCGCGTTTTACCGTGGCCAGAAGACTGCACGGTGGTGGTCTGTTTGCACGACGCCCTGTACGATGTGTACCTTTAACGCCTGCCCATCGGAGAAGGCGTTCTCTGTGGTGTCGGGAACACCGTCATTGGAGAGACAATGAATGGGGACGAGTACTCTTTACAGATGAGAGCAGATTCAGTTTGAGTAGCGATTCTCATCGCATACTCATCTGGACAGAGCGGGGAAGCCGCAATCATCCCTCGAACATCATTGAAAGGGACAGGTATGGAGATCGCGGTGTTCTCGTTTGGGGAGGCATCATGCTTGGTAGTCGTACAGACCTTCACATCTTCGACGCAGGTTCAGTCAACGGGACCCGTTATTGTAACGAGATTCTTCTTCCATATTTGCGTCTTTTAGAGGCGCTATGGGTCTGCAGTTCCTTTTCATGGACGGCAATGCACCATGTCATCGCACAGTAGCTGCCGAACAGCTCTTAGAGAGTGAGGATATTGAACGTATGGATTGGCCGGCACGATCTCTGGATCTCAATCCCATCGAGCATGTATGGGAATTTCTAGGCAGACGCTTGGCAGCTCGTACCTTACCACCAGTAACTATTCGGGAGCTTCGATTGGCGCTGCAAGACTAATGGGCAGCAATGCCTCAACAACTCATTGACACCCTCATTCTCAGCATAGGCAGACGCTGTGAAACCTGCCTAGCAGTCATGGGAGATCATATCCCCTACTAAAGACCAGATGTTTCTTGCTGGACACCCATCACAGGGATGTTTCGGCCTTCAGTCGCATTGCGCTCCATACTACTTTTTCAATAAAGCTTCTTTTTATCCCTCTGATTTCTCTTTTAGTAAGTGTTGCTTACATATTACACATGTCCTTACGTATTGGGGATCTTACGGTATTAAATGTGTTGATTTGGAAAGCTTTTGTACAAAGTTATATTGAAAAAACCGTCTCGTCCTTAATTTTTGAACACCAGTGTATTTGCTTTTATAAAGAAAATTGTATTTTTATATTTAATTTGAATTTTTAAAATGTTTTAACTTTAACTTTATTTTTTTATATATGTGCATGCAGGCATGCACATGTGTAATAATTATTTTTATATAATTGTATTTTTCATCTGTATTTTTAACATGGTTTTAATATTTTAACAAACGTGTGGCGCAGTGTAGCCAAATTTGGCTCTTGAGCCATAAAACCCAACATTCACTCACTCACTCGAAAGATGGGGCCAAAATCTTTTCCTCGATAGAAGTACCCGGATACCTAGACTCACTACAGTAACGCAGTGACGAGGTAACGTTTTTAGTCACTCAGCAAGATATTAAAAGAATTTACTTTAATATTCTACGTCAATATTACTTCAATTGAAGCAGTATAATGAAAGTTGTAGACTAATTAGCCCCTTGTTTGCACGTAAGAATAACAGAATACTATTCCGTGTTGAATTGGGGGCTTCATGGTTACCTAACCGTTGTGCTACCGTCGGGTACTTTTTTCTTCGTAGGGTGTTGGCCCTACACAGATCATCAGGATCACAAGATCCTCTAGAAGTCTCCACTCGCTCTCACCATCACGACCCGGCAACACGTGAAGAGCGTTTTTACCCGTTTCTTTCTCTTCATGCATGGGTTCTCTACACACCCCTCGTCATTTCTCAATGGCCGGCTCACAAAAGTCTACACGTGGCCCTCGGACTGATTAGCGTTCTATTGGCGTGGAACTAACAATCGCTCTCTCTGGTCCTTCTTGAATGCACCGGCGCCAGACGGTTCGTCCGCACTTCTTGACACTTTGTCCACCATGCCGCCATTGTTTCTAGAAGCCATTCTCCCACCGTTCTCCGGTGGCCGCGGTAGCCGAGTACAGGTATCGGATCGTGGCTTGCCTTGTCACGAGTTCGAGCCCAGTACCACTAAAGACCCGCCCTGTAGGGCAGCGATGCACGTTAAATCTGTCGAGAGCTGAAACGTCCTCCCGTTGGTGTGGTGTGGTAGTTAGGAGAGGGGGTGCCAGCTCAGGTGTCGTCCACGTCACTTGACCATGGTTCAAAATTACGTGGTCCGTCGCCAAAAGCCCTCGTGTAGCTGAACAGTGCGACGTTAATATTCAATCAATCAATCAACCGAGGCCAAACTATAGACGATGACCCCAAAGCCACGTGCACTGTCTCCAACCCAAAGGTGAGCCACCTCTCTAATCTTTCAAACTAGACATGAATGGACGGGTGTGGGTCGTATCAATACGCCATTGTTGCACTACAAATAAAATTGGCGAAAAACTTTTTAAATAAAAACGAAATGCAAGAACTCATCCATATTATAATATTTTCAAGACACTCATGTGATTGCTTCTAAAGTAGTCAAGCATTTCGCAAGCAATTTTAGTTAAATTAGATTCAAGTTTACTGAATCATGTTTTATATTCTTGTGATAATTTAATTGAAAGCCCCTTCAGATTTTTTTAAAAATATGCAACTGAAATTTTTTTAATCTTTTATGAATGACGCACTTGAAGACCTTGATGCGATATTTTTTTTATTTATTTCTATATTTTCGCGATTTCTTTTTCGATTCCTCTACTATTATACACACTCTCCCTATATATATATATATATATTATATATATATATATATATATATATATATATAAATATCATGTATTGGAGAAAGTCTTGGATTGACAGGAAAAATGCGTCGTACAGCCGTTTATATATATATATAAAGGAGAAAAGCGACTCACTCACTCACTGACTAATCACGATATCTCCGGAACTATTAAACCTATATAGACTTGAAATTTTTAGTAGGTAGGCTCCCTTCATGGAGTAGACTTCAGCTAAGAACGGATTTTGCAAAGTTCGAACCCCAAGGGGTGTCACGGGGGTTTAAGGAGCGTTATAGATAATTATTTCCGTTACTAAACTATTAGATGTACAGTCGTGAAACTTGGTACACAGATTTATTTCGTAAAGTAGAGATTCCCTACATAATGATTTTTACGAAAATCGACCTGCAAGGGGCGTTGAGGGCACTTAAGGAGCGTTATACATAATTATTTACATTTTTAACCTATTAGACGTACAGTCTTGAAATTAGGTAAGCGGATTCCTTTCATAGATATAGATCCCTCTACAGAATGGGTTTTGTCAAAATCGACTCCCAAGTGGCGTTGTGGAGAATTAAGGGGCGTTATAGGCAATTAACTCCTTTTTCAAACTATTAGACGTAAAATCTCGAAATTCAGTAAGCAGATTCCATTCACTGAGTAGAGATCTGTCATAAGATGGGCTTTGTGAAAATCGTTTCCTAAGTGGCGTTGCGGGGGCTTGAGGGGCGTTATAGATCATTATTTCCATTTTTAAACTATTAGACGTACAGTCTTAAAATTTGGTAAGCGAATTCCTTTCATGGTGTAGAGATCCGCTACAAAATAGTTTTTGGGGAAAGTGATCTCCAAAGGTCACTGAGGGGGATTAAGGGGCGTAATATATAAATATTTCCGCCTTTCAACTAATAGAACCACCTGCTTGAAAAATAGAAGGTATGTTCCGTTCATGGAATAGAGTTCCTTTTACAAAGATTTATGCGAAAACGGACCCCCAAAGGAGTGGGGTTGTGAGGGATTAAGGCGTGTTATAGAAAAATTCCTGTTTTGAATTTAACTCATTTTTTTGAAATTTGTTGAGCACTTTCCTTTAGTTGAATAGAGTTCCACTAAGAATGGAATTTACGGAAATCAACTTCAGGGGGAAGCGGGGACAGTTATTGGGGCGTATTGATAGACAAAATTCCCGTTTTGGAACTGCTAAGACTATAATAATAAATTTTAGTTTGCAGGCTTCTTTTGTTGAATTAGAATCCGCTAAGAATGCTGTCAACGAGACATTGATGATAAAAATTCCGTTTTTGCTCTGTTAGATTTAGACTTGAAATTTAGCACGCATGTTTATTTTATGGAGTAGAGATCCACTGAAAGTTGCTTTGGTGGAAATCCACTTGATTATTAGGTTAAGTGAGCGAAAAATATCTTTCTACTTCTATTTTAGATATAAATAAAAATTAGATATTATAATTTATGTTTTTTTATTTCAAAGGGTGAGAGTGTAACAGCTATAAATATATTTTTCAATACAATCGAATTCTTAATGCTAGATATTAATAATTAATCTATATGTAAACAGTATACATATATACAACATCATGAAATACCCAGTGAAGCGGGTGGGTAACGGCTAGTCATATATTTTATTTCAATATTCAGTAAAGCAGTCTGCACTATATATATATATACAATCCATGACAAAACGAGACATCTTTCAGCGTTGATCAGCAGCGAGTGAGTCGTTAGTACACGTGTCTTTTTTAAGAGTAGTCGGTACCCCCTATACCGACCATGTTAAATTGAGCCGTTTTAGGAAACTGTTTCTCAGATATTGTTAAATATAAAAACTTCAAATTTTGTCTGTATAAAAATTAGTCTTTTTATTTAAATAATGGTAAAATGTTTCAAATATATTTACTTTTTTCAAAAAAATTCATCCTAAAAGTATGACTTTGAAATTTGTGAAAATTGTCATTTTTTTTACCATAACTGCTTCTCAGCCAAATTTTTTTTTGAAAATCTCCAAGAAACTAGCTCCTTTGTATAAACTTAAATATTATTTATATGCAGTAAAAATTGCAAGCAGTTTCATTCAGTATTTTCTGTGAAAAAGGTACAAGCAGTTTGAAAACAATCATTTTGAGAAAATTTGTTTTTAAGTGTAAAAAGGCACTTCATCACGAAAATAATGAATTACAACATGTATTTGCCCTATTTTATTAAACAATAATATCTTCTTAATTTTTTAAGCATAAAATATGAAACAAAAAAGTCTTAAAATGTTCAAAAATTACATATATAATATTTTTCAGTTTTTGTTCAACGAGATTTTTTTAAGCATTTTGCATCAAATTTCTCAAATCTGTATTAATCTATGAATAATTTTTAGCTTTGATGCATTATAAATATCAAATCTGATCATGAAACATCATAAATATAATAAATGTATCAATATGTAAAAGTAATGATTTGGGAATACATGATTTTTTTTTACGACGTTGCGAAAAAATTAATTATGAATTTGTATGTTCTCTCCAATGCAAACACAATTTCTAAAAGTTTCAAAATTAAAAATTTTCTTGGAAACTGAAGAAGAGATTTCTAAAAAAGTCAAAAATAAAACTTTTTATGTTTTTAAATATTAAATTTGTGTATTTTTATGCACGTAACAAGCTTCTCGCAACGACAAATAGCATTAAACATCTGTGTTGTAATTAGTTACCTATTATTGAAAAACTTTTGAATATTAAAGCTTAAAAACCTGTATGAACATTAAATAAACATTAATATTTGCAATTAAGTTAAATATTTAGAATATATTGTTTAGTTTTCTCAAAAACATGTAACATAAAAATATCAGTATGAATTTTTAAAAAAATTAACATTTTTTTGTCACGATATATGGATTCCAGTTAAATATTTTGGGAAAATCCCCAAAAACTCATATGAATATATATAGTTACATATAAGTAACATGAGGGAAAAGTTTTATGTGTACATTCATACTTTATATTCTGAGAAAAAAATGAATACAGTTTTAAAAACATCATTTTTGAAAAAATTGAATTTTTACTATAAAGGGCCACTTTATCACAAAAATAATGAATTACAACATGTATTTGTCCCATTTTATTGAAAATTATCATCTTTGCAATTTATTTTGTATAAAATAGTATACAAAAAAAGTCTTAAATTGCCCAGAATAGCATTTTTCAGTTTTTTTAACGAGGAACAACAAAATGTTCTCAAATTCTGTATCAATGTTTAAAGAATTTGTAGCTTTTATGCTTTACTGATATTAAATTTGAAAATAAAGCAACATAAATATAATGTGAAAATGTATCAATATGGTTTTTGTATAAATTTGAGATGGTATTTAAAAATACCTGATTATATATATATATACGACATTTTCAAAATTTACGTTGGGATTTAGTAAAGTTATCATTAGGTTTTGTTGTTGCAGACAGTTTCTAAGTTTTAATCTTCCAAAATTACTCTAAACTGAACAAATAATTTCTAAAACAGCCAAAATAAAACTATTTTTATGTTTTTAAAAATGAAATTTATGTATTTTTATGTATCTAACAAGCTTCTGTCAAAGACAACAATCATCACATTTGATGTGTCATCTCATAACTTTTTCTCAGAAACTATTAAGCATAAATACTCATATTTTTATTGTATATCAATTGGATATTTATATTTACACTGAAGTGAAATTTTTTTAAATATATCAATTAGTTTTTTCAAAGACAAACTGTTGGTTCACCGAGCATTAATATTATGAATTTATTGAAAATTGTTATTTTTTGTTATATCTGCTTTCTATTTGCATGTTTTAAGAATATTTCGAAAATGTCATTTCAGTATACAGAATTGCATTTAAAAAATAGAGTATATGCATTTAGTAAATTTACACATTTTTAAAAATGCAAATTTTAGAAAACAGAAATTTTTATAAAAAAATCTTACCTTATGAAAAAAAATAAATTGTGTCCTATAGTTTTGTTATGCAAGGTAATGAAGGATAAGAATCTTGGTTTCCCTTCAATTTCTATTGATTTAATGAATGGTTTGAAATGTCTTTTACTATTGTTTAGATGAAAAGCAGGTGTTTTACATATGTAATATTTTAACAACTATTGCCTGTTCAGTATCTATATTGGTTGCAATAAAGGCATTCTCATTTTTGCCTTAATCTCATTTTTAAGCTATTGAAATAATTTTATTATTATCATTTTTTTTAAAAAGCACGTTTTCAATAGAATTATCACAAACAAGTTATTAAATATTTAGAAAGGAGAAATTTCGCTGTTTGTTTCTATTTACACTGCAAAATAATGTTGTCCAGGTACTAAATTTCAAATTAAAAGTAAATATTTTCATCATTTTTACAAACTTAGCTCCAAAAGGACGTAAACAAAATAAGAGTTAAATTGCAGCTAAGTTTCCTTTAATCTACAGTTAATTGTGTATGATTAAATGAAATTTTGAGGAGGTTTTGCAAGTTCTCAGATTTAAAAAGTCAATATTTATACTTAATCTGTCAAAGTGGGCTTGACCGGGGCAGCTGATTATTTTTTAAAAGTCATTTTAAAATACTTCAAATTCATATAATGGCTTGTATGTTACAAGATTGGAAAGGTAATGATTTGGAGATTTTAGAAATATCAAAAACTCAAAATCAATTTTCAAAAAAAATTTACCCTACTGACTGGTTTTACTCCGAAGAAAGTAGAAGTGTCAAAGTTCTTATGTGGGAGGTGGGTTGAGTTGTTCTGGTAGGAAGTTTATCCCAACTGATGCTTGAAGGACTGGGGATTCATATATATATATATATTATATATATATATATATATATATATATATATATATATATATATATCTTGTTCAAATTCAATCATTAATAAAATACTTTTTAGTGATCCACTCAAGTTCAAATACATTTTTTTAAACTTGTAGTGGATGACACTTGATGTTAATACAGTTTTTTCAAATATTAATTGTTTAGTTAAATATAATTAAGGAATAAATAGTAACAAACAAAAAGTAGTCCAACACCATGTATAAAAAGTGAAATCTCACGTTGTGTCCCTCCCTGAAGAACAATGTATAGCGCGTCGTCATGGGTTCGATTCCTACCTGGGATGGCCTAATTTCAGAGAATGTGATTTATGAAAGCATAAATAGTATCTAAAAAATAATAGTATAACACCATATATGAAATGGAAATTTTGCTTTCTATTATGCCACCTAATGTCGTGATTCTGTTATATGTATATACAGATTTATATTAAATGTAACTATCTATAATAAAAAGCAACTACAATCATATTTTTTTTTGTTGATCCAAGTAGGAATTTTTTTTATATTACTGGTTCAAATGAACTGTTCTTGCAATCCCTTTTGTTGTAGTCATGTATAACTGTCACGAAATATAAAGGAAGCGAATTGTGCATAATTATATAGAAGCGAAATGAGTCTGTATTCAAGTGTTATTTAGAAAGTCCACAATAAGTTAAGGTATCCGACTACGTTCGGAACCGTGATTTTAAAAAAGTGCATCAATGGATTCTTTTCATGATATTTAGTGTCGCTTTGATTAGAATACATATATAAAATTGTTTTAAGTACATTTTGACAAAAAAAATTATTTACATACAATATTTCGTTAAAAAATGAACTTAGAATAACCTTTTTTCAAAATGTTCTCTCCTTGTGAAAAATGCTTCTATTATAATAATATTTTGCCTGTATATAGCTCAGACCTCTGTACAGAGGCTCAACAATGATTTTTGAAAAGTTCGCATTATTTTCAGAGTTACATTCCATTGAAATAATTTTCTTAAAATTTCTCCCCTCTGTTGTTGTAAAACATGAATAACTCCACTTTTAAGTTATGTATTTCAAAAACCATTGTTGAGCATCTGTACAGAGGTCTGAGCTATATACAGGCAAAATATTATTATAATAGAAGCATTTTTAACAAAAGGAGAATATTTTAAAAAGGTTATTCTAAGTTCATTTTTTGTCAAAATATTGTTTTTAAATAGTTTTCTCATTGTAATACTGTTCTTAAAAATATTTTATATACATTTTTTAATCTAAGTGACACTAAATATCATAAATATTATCCATTTATACGCTTTTGCAAAATCACGGTTCCGAACGTAGTCGGATAACCTTAATCCATGGCATAATTTAAGTATAGCAATGTTTACTTTTATATACGAATAGCTGCGACGCGGCGCACACCTTACACATCTCGTTGCACACTGACGTGCTTTACATTGGATGCCGAGGTGCGCACAGCAGCGCCCTCGCATGGCCAATATTTCGGCGCAATGACCAAGTGCACAGGCAGTTAGATGAGATAGTGCTAAAAGCGTGAATCAGTGCCTTGGCAATATCCCCGGTCTTGTCTGTATGTAATGCGTCCATGTTGCATTCAATGTAAATTTTGAAATGGGCACGAGCAATGGAAGGGCAGTTAAAGTGTTTGGGATCCAGCCCGGGCAGTGCTTACACCACATTTGTTCTCGATCCGTCAGGCAGAATCTTCATGCATTTGAAGAGTTTTTTCCTTAGTCTGGTTAGGGTCGTCGTAATATTACGGTTGCAGTTTAATTCTGGCAGTGATAATTTTTTCCGAGGGTTAGCGCAGAGTTTCTGTTTTGCCACTGCGTTGGCATCGAAAGTGGCATTAGTGAGAGGTGAAGGCTTCATCGGCCAGAGCTGATTCCCCTCGATATCAACGCGGGCCGGCATCCACTGAAGGATACAGAAATTTCCCATTGCCTTAATGGACAGCCGATGTCTTGATTGAACCTTTTTTCCCCTCCCTTCGAGAGTGGATCTGCAATCCGTGATCACAATGATGCCATCAAAGAGAATGACATTTGTTCATTAGAAGAAATTATCTATCTACAACTGCCCTGATTGTAAGGATTTCGAGACCCTGTGCTGCAAAGTTGTATTGTCTGAGTACGTAAGAAAGACACCCGATTCCATGAAGGAAAACTTTTACTTAGTACTGTCATGCCAATTATACTCCATTCCTCTTGAACCGTTTTCCAAAGTACGTTCAGTGTTCTTGGATCCCGTTTTCCTAAAGATCTTTGAAACAAAAACAAAAATGAGAGCGCAGAAGTCCATGGGAAGAATGTTCAGGGGACGTTAGAGGTATCTCATCAAATGGGAAAAATTTTATTCCTGTTTCTGATTGTTTCTTTGCCAAATGAGAGGCAGACGTGAGATAAGAGGATTCGTCCATTTGAAGTTCAACTTTATTAATGTCCTTTTCACATAAGACGAGAATGTTTTCTTCAAAAATTGGTTTTAAAATATTCTGTAGGTAATAGGGGGAATAAATTATAGCTTTACTTGACATTTTGTTTTACTTTTAATTTGCCGTTGTAACACAATCTTGCAACTATATCATGAATCCCTATGAGAACTTTTCTGTACTCAGACGAAGCTATTTAGTAGGTTATTTTCGTCTGTTGAGCCAGTAGAAATTTATCTTTTATTATATTCTCTCTTCATGCCTCATCGAGTGTTACTACAAATTTCCATTTTTCAGCAACTAAGTGTTTTTCGGATTATTTTCTATAATATGTTTTTTACAGCATTATGTTTTGGTAACATCTTTTTTTTTTTTTTTAATTTTAAATCTGTATGAGTGATTTTACATACAATGCCAGAAGACATTCCTAGTTTGGATGGATGCAGTGAATCTTTGAGTCGACGGATTTTTTTTAATGATCGGACACAACTTTCTTGATAGTTGCCTGCATTTGAACAGTCTTAGAATGAAGTTTCGTAGTCATGATTTCCTTTTTACTTACTAGACTCTTTTCCTTTCAAATTTAAAATATTGTAAATACCACTTATTGAAATGCAATAACCGAGATTTCTTACACCGTTTTATAATATGTTGACACGAATATTTCTTCTTGGAAAGCGCAGTTACTTAAACTTCGAGCCCTCTATCAATTTTACTAGCCATTTCCCTTTTACATTTCAATCAAATAAAAACATTGGCCGACGATTATTATGAAGTTTCTAAACTTTATCTTTAAATGCAAACGAGAAGATACATTACACAATCATTTCCCTAATGTACGAACGAACTTTTATGTATTATATATGTATCAACAAACTTAGGCCTCAAGGGTTCACAAAGAAAAGAAAAGGTTTGAGAATTCTTGTTCTAAACCAGTGGTTAGAACAAGAATTCTCAAACCTTTGGTCTCCGGGTTTAGTTGGGAAACCAGTGGTTCCCAACTAAACCCGGAGACCAATGCTTCTCAAAATTTCCATATTCGCGACCCAGTATACAATCATGATTTTCCTCGCGCCCCCTCATACCATGACAATGTATTGAATTTAATAATACTAAATGACGCTAAAACTACGATACGACTTTAATCTCTTAAGTGTCACTGGCGTATATAAACGTCTCGCTCAGCTAAAGTGTTAATTTCTGCGGACGTAAATATTCATCGTTTCAATCTTTTCTGTGTATTTCTATCTACAAAATTATTCCAAAAAGATTTTGGAATGCAATAAAAGGACCTTGAGAAAGCTTGCGAATGATATAATTATTTCAGATTCTTTGCTTCTTTATTTCTTCCCCCCTCCCCTACAGTTGGAAATGGGAAGTGAATCGCGTAACTTTTAATCGGCGGTGAAGGGATTCATAGTAAAGCGAACACACGAGAGAAGTGTTAATTTTTGTATATAATTTTATATATTTCTTGCAATCCCATGGTAATGATTAAACTTGTTCTTAACTTTGTATTGTTAAAGTAATTATATTGTGCAGTACTCATACATTTATAGGTGCTGGACAATGGCTAAGGACGGATCACAAATTGCTATGTAGCATAACGTTAAGCGAGGCATGAGGCCTAGTAGGATAAAATAGAGTTGCCACACTGTTCAGACATTAGAATAAAGAATATTTATTGTTCTGGAAAGTACAAAAGCTGTGAAACATCTGAAAAAAAATGTTCATTTGATCTGCGTACGGAGAAATGGAACAATGCATCTAAAAGTCAGCAGGCACCTTAAAGAAAGATATCAGTACGGGATATGTCCACCGTGGAGTGTGATGCAACATTCCACTTTAAACAACATTATCCAGCAGCTGTTGAGGCAATTTATCCCATTCCTCTGTGAGTGCACAGGATGAGGGTGTTCTTGTTTGTCGGAGGATAGTTTCGACCAGCAACTTGCCTCCCCAAAGCATCCCACACATTTTCAATGGGGTTTAGATCTGGAGAACGCGCTGGCCATACGAGACGTTGAATACCCTCGCTGTCTAGACAATCCTGAACAGCGAGTGTTCGATGACATGTTGCGTTGTCGTCCATAAAAACAAATTTATCACCGACAGCACCACGGAAAAGACGAACATGAGGAAGTAGAACTTCATCAATGTATCGTTGGCCCGTCATAGTTCCATTCGCAACCACATGCAGGCGCGTGCGGCTATTGATCATGATGCCGGCCCACACCATGATACTGCATGTCGGATATCGGTCCTTTTCCTGGATATTTTCTGGACGATAAGCAGTACCACTCTCGCGCCAGATCAGTTGGCGTCTACAATCCGATGACAGACTGAACCTACTCTCATCTGAGAATAGTACGCATGCCCAGTACTGTTCAGTCCAATTGTGATGCTCACGACACCATTGCAAACGGGCAGTACGGTGCTGTCTGGTCAATGGGACACGCACAACAGGTCTGCGGGAGTATAGTCCTCCTACCCTCAAACGTCTGGCAACAGTTTTTCGGGAGATCTGCTTTCCTGAGGCAGCAAGAAACTGATTTGCCACCTGCTGAGCTGTGGTGCGCCTGTTCCTTTTGCTGATAGGACGATATATCTGTCTTCTGCAGGCGTCGTGCTTCTAACACGACCTCCCCCGTGCCGTCTACTACACATGCCAGTAGTTTTAAATGACTTCCACAGCCGTGAAACAACGCTGTGAGCGATGTCGAACTCCCTGGCAACATCTGTTATTTTTCGCCCTTCTTCGATCTTTCCAATAATTCGGCCACGCGTAAAATCATCTATGTGATGTCGGGAAGACATGCCAAAAATTTTAGTTCGTCTATTAAATCTTTCCTGTAAAACTTTGACTTGAAACAACAATTGTCCACACGCGTCAAAACCTTTAAAGCTCTTATGAACGCTATCACGTGATGAACAGACATGGTAAAAAATTTGCATACTCATACTTCTTACTAATATCCCGCACTTATTCTAATTTTCCACATTTTGCTTCCTTTCATTTTGTGGTTGCTATGGATGATAGTGTTATCCGTCATTAGCAATTGTCCAGCAGTGTATAATAGTGTATTTTATCAGTAAATGAATAATTTTCAAAATAATCTTTTCTTTTCTATATGCTCGCACTCCCCCTTCGTAGAGTGGTTTCGCCCGTCTAGGGGAGCGCGCCCCACAGTTTGAGAAACGCTGCCGTGGACCTCTTTTTTAGTCAAAACTTACCTTCGGACGCCTTTTAGTAGTCAAAACTTGCCCACCTCTTTTAAATGTCAAAACTTTACCAAGTGAAAAGCTGCTTAAATACATAGTATAAAATTTACAAATTAAAAAAACCCCATTTTGTTCAAGAATTTTTTATTGTAATTATAACTCTTGTTTAAAGTAAAATAAAAACAATTAAGATGTTATAAGTGTATTTATGTCTATCTTAATGTTTGTGAGTAACAAACGTAAATCCTCACGAGCATTAGTTTTTTATGATGAAGATTTTACGGCACTGATATCACGTTCTACCAAATTGGAAGACGGGAAAATTGACAAAAACTTCTGTAGAATAATCCATAATGTAGGATATAAAATTGGGATCTACTTTTGTTGACAGAATTTGTTCAAACATTGGTTTAATCCTGTATCTACCGCATTATGATTTACTACAGTTTTTTCACGCCATATTTTTTTTTTGAATCACTGCATTGAAAATTAAGGGATATACATAAACAAAATAGTCAACTTTGGGAAACTTAATCCGTTACAGGTAATTAATTAATTACAGATATTCAATGGTAAAATTAATCATATATACTGTTCACTTAAACTTAGTAGTCAAATCGTTCTCTAAGGTCTTAATTAGCATAAAAAAATAAGACACCTTTTGACATTAACTATTTGTTCGGAACAAAAATGACAATCTTCGCAATTCACTGAAAATGCCGTCCGCTGAAAACGCAATATCTGCTATAAAACTATTCTCCTTCACCGCTAAAATACTCCTTATAGTGGATTTAAAAGAAAATTCCTGATAAGTATCGTCAGAGTATTCGTAAAAATTGTTATTCTATGTAATTTTATTTCGAGTGGTACTTATAAGTACCGTTGGTAGATAAAGGGGTGTGGATATTTCTATAAAATGCTCCTGTATTAGCATAGATTCATCTGTGTTTGGGATTTGAGTTAGTCAACGCGCAAAAAGGTTTCATAACTCTTCCGAAATATTTAGGTGAAGTATTGTTATTAAGTTAAATTTCCCCATAAAAATAAAAACAAATAAATTTTTCTTTATTTCATATTAAACCTTGCACGGACCACTTGACGTTGTGTTGACCCCCTGAGTAATATAAGGGACTCCTGGGGGTCTGTAGAGACCACTTTGGGAACCACTGTTCTAAGCAGATAGTAAAAAATGCTCAGTTTCATAACTCAATCTGAACAAAGATCTTTTGATAAGCAGCTTAGCACTTCATCCATTCCAAAATATAACACAGGCGTGTATTTGATGATTTCATTTCCTGTTTTCGAACAGGATGAAAAAAAAAATGTTTTAGATTTGTTGGTGCAATCGTAGGTTGACACCAACATCCGGTTGTACTTGCCGATCGATTCCTTTCCCCTTATTCTCTTTGAGAAAGAATGCGAAATGTTCTTTTTTGGAGAATGTTTCCCTCTTTTCACTGAGTCTTCATATTTCTTTTCTTTTTTTGTAGTAAGTTATTCTATAAAAGCCTCCTTTCTTTTTTGACGACGGGAGACGTATTGTTTTCTTTTAAACTTTTCTTTTTCTGGAGAAACTTTATTTAGAAAAGAAATCTGCAACGCGGTGTCTTAAAAAGAAAGCAGGAGTACGCGCCTGGAATCCCAAATGAGAATGTTCGAGGGGAATGTAATTGCCAAAGAGTTTCCGGAAATAGAATCCGTCTGTTCTGAAAGCTTCACTAAACAGACGTCAGTTTAAAAATAATAGAGGATTTTTGCTTCTTTTCAGTCTTTTAATGTTGTATCGTTACAATTTTCAAACATAGAGAGTACGTAAACTACTATATACTTTTTCCTGCACTTTTTTTTCTTAACGCGAAACGAAAACCACTTAACACGAAAAGATTTTCCTTTTGGGAATGAACAAAATACGGAAAACACCAGACGGATTGAATTGTCGTATTGTATTATCCGAAGAATTCATTGCAGTAGATGATAATAAATTAATCTGCACGTTTTACACATGGCAACGCCAGAAATTTTGAAAAATCTTTAAGGTATTCGACTACGTTCAGAACCGTGATTTTAAAAAAGCGCATAAATGGATAATTCTCATGATATTCAGTGTCACTCAGCTTAGAATACATGCATAAATTGTTTTAAAGACATTTTGACAAAAAAATATATGTTTAATATTTTGGCAAAAAATTAACTTAGAATAACCTTTTGTACAAATGTTCTCCTTTTGTGAAAAATGGTTCTATTATAATATTATTTTGCCTGTATATAGCTCAGACCTCTCTATAGAGGCTCAACTAGAATTTTTGAAAAATTCACTTTATTTTCAGAGTTACCACCAATTGAAATAATTATTGTTTTTTTTCTTAAAATTGCTTCCCTCTGTTGTCGTAAAATATGAATAAACACACTTCTAAGTCATATACTTCAAAAATTCTAGTTGAGCCTCTGTAGAGAGGTCAGAGCTATATACACACACACACAGGCAAAATATAATATAATAGAACCATTTTTCACAAAAGGAGAACATATTTGGAAAAAAGATTATTCTAAGTTAATTTTTTGCCAAAATATTGTATTTAAATAAATTGGTTTTGTTAAAATGTACTTAAAACAATTTTATGTATATATTATTATCCAAGTGACACTAATTATCATGAAAATTATCCATTTATGCGCTTTTCAAAATCACAGTTCTGAACGTAGTCGGATACCTTAATCCTAATTATTGCTTATACAGCGTGAATGATTTTTTGTAGACAGAAGGAACAAATGTTCCTTAAAAATTAAAAAACACACACATAATTCAATTTTCATTATTCCTAAACAAAGGATTAATTGAGAAGTATTTCCAACGAAATTACTCAAATAACGAATCACCATCGTAAAAAAGAAAAAAAAACTTTATTTAAACAATCACTTTCTCTCTATTTTTTCCATTCTTCATGTGATGAGTTAGAGTTTAGAAGGAAAAAGAGTTATGGTTTCCAATTAAGAAGAGTCGGCTACAAGATCCTCGACTAAAAAAACGACGAAGTGTGCATTAATTTGTATCTGTTTTTTCGTTCTTTATCCGTTTTAATTTTAATTTATTTCTTAAACAGGTCAGTCAAGTATATCGTAATTTATTTGTATTTTTATGTACGCTTTTAAAACACAATTAATAGTCCCCCCTATTTATCTTTTCACGTTTACTGTATATTTTTGTAATACAAGTCGAAATAGCAACAATAGCTGGAACATTATCTTAAATAAGAATTCTACAAGAATGTATATATATATATAGTCTTTTTATTATTATTTTTAGTGATTAGTCTTTAGTCTTGTACTTAGAAATACTCGAATTCTATTGAGTTTTTTTCAGTCAAGCGTTTTAATTCTGGAATAGGTAAACTGGATTGAAAGTGTCAGTGTTTTTTCTAAAGACAGAAAAAGTATAATAATAAATAAATTTTGTTACTTAAAATGAAATTCCTTCTTTTGTATGCTAAAGCATTCTAACATGCCCCGAAAAGGAATATAAGATTATAAAATTTTTTTAAAATATTTTACTTTGCTTAATTGATTTTCAATCAATGATGAAAAACGTAATGTTGCTAAGTTGATTGGGGTTAGATGGTTTTATGCAATCGGTCACAGAGAGCAAGAAGGTTCTTCAGAAGCGATGAAAATTTTTTGTCGTAAAACAATACTTGAAGTACAGGATGCAGTACTCAAATTCGCTGAGTAATCCTCAGAAAACATTCACACCTTCTTTCGTGCTTAGACACAACTATCGGTGTCTAAAATACAACTATGTTTAAAGATTATTTGTAAGCACGCACTTGTCCTATTCTACAGCCGAAGTGATCATTAACAGCTGGTCTATTCTTCACGGTCAAATCAATACTATTCTGAAAAGGTCAGAACAAGACAAACTCAGTTTCGGCGAGCGGCTCCCAGTTTATAGGTCAGAAAGAGCAAAGGCTGTTCTAAATGACACCCATTTAAATAATATAAATATCCAGGAAAATAATATCCTTGCTTTTCCACCCTGAGACAACCAAATTTTTAACTATAGTAACCCCTTTTCGGGCTATGACAAAACAGGCACTGCTGCTATTATTTATCAACAACTCTTTTCTTACCATCGCAGTAAGTATTCTAAATACATACCAGTCTACACGGATGGATCGAAGACTGTAGGGCATGTTGGGTGTGGTGTTGTTTTTAACAATACCATTCTTAGTTTTTCCTTACACAATTCCATGTCTGTCTTTAGTGCTGAATTGACTGCCATCCTTGTCTCACTTCAACATATATTAAATTCCAACCACCGTCATTTTTGTGTGTACACTGACAGCATGAATGCTCTAGAGTCCTTACACTTTTTAACAGAGCATAGACACCCCACTGTGATCGAAATACTTATTCTTCTGCGAAAATTGGAAAGAAAGGGTTTTGATATAATTTTTTCCTGGGTACCTGGACACGGGGGTATAATTGGTAATGAACAGGCTCATACCGCTGCACGATCCATGTCTGATCACATGTAGCGGCCTGTCTGTTACCGAGATTTAAAGACTTCTACACAGAACTATATCCATCGCGTATGGCAAGAGACTTGGGATCAGCAGATCCTCAACAAACTACATAACATTCATCCTTCCACTTCTCATTGGGCAACAATACCAGAGTGAAGACATGATGTCCGCTTGACTCGACTTCGCATTGGTCATACTCGTTTTATTCGTAGGCACCTTCTGTTGGGTGAAAATGCCCCAGAATGTCCCTCGTGTAAAGTCCCATATTCGGTTTATCACATTTTAATAAATTGTCCCGTTTTTAACCTTCATCGCATCACCTTCTTTCATACATCTGTTTTAACCTTATCTGACTTGGTGGGGGAAACTCCCCACCAAAATCTTTTTGCTTTCCTTTTAAAAATTGGATTTTACATTTGATTTGATTTGTGTGTTCCTTTGCATTTTTCATATATTATATGTATGTATGCATGCATGCATGCATATATGTGTGTACATATACTTTTAAACATATAAAGGGTGTTTTTTTTAGAGATATAGAACTTTAAATTGCAATAAAACAACGATGTATTATTTGATTGACATGAATTTTTTTTATTAGAAAGATAATCTTGTGGCATTACATTTTAAGTATGATTTCTGGCATTGGTCTACCACGGCTGGCTCGGATGTAGTCCAATCTGGACGTCCAATTTTCGATGATTTTTCAAACATTTGTGGCCGTATATCGGCAATAACACGGCGAATGTTGCCTTCCAAATGGTCAAGCGTTTGTGGCTTATCCGCATAGACCAATGGCTTTACAAAGCCCCACAGAAAATAGTCTAGCGGTGTTAAATCACAAGATCTTGAAGGCCAATTCACAGGTCCAAAACGTGAAATTAGGCGGTCATCAAACGTGTCTTTCAATAAATCGATTGTGGCACGAGTTGTGTGACATGTTGCACCGTCTTGTTGGAACCACAGCTCCTGGACATCATGAATGTTCTATTCAGGAATGAAAAAGTTAGTAATCATGGCTCTATACCGAACACCATTGACTGTAACGTTGTGGCCTTCATCGTTTTTGCAGAAGTGGTCCGCAAGCCCATAAAGCGGCGCACCAAACAGTCAGTTTTTCTGGATGTAACGGTGTTTCGACATACACTTGTGGATTAGCTTCACTCCAAATGCGGTAGTTTTGTTTGTTGACCTAGCCATTCAACCAGAAGTGCGCTTTATCGCTAAACAAAATTCGCTTATGAAAATCGACCATTATTTTCGAAATAAAATTGCACAATTTGAAAGCGTTGTTCAGGCATGAGTCTATTCATGATGAATTGCCAAACCAAACTGAGAATAAATCACTTAACAGATGTTAAATCGGTCGCCATCTTGGAAAGTAATACCAACTTAAACTTCTATACCTGGAAAAAACACTCTGTATATATGAATGATTTTAAAATTATATAAGTATGACTTTTCTTTTAACAAGTGTTTGGCGCAGCTTGGCTAAAGTTGGCCCTTGCGCCACTAAACTCCACATTCACTTCACTTCACTTCACCCAGTTTATAAGCCTCAAGGTTTTTCTGGAAACATCCATTTGCTTCATAGGTTATGATATAAGATTTCTTCTGTAGTTCCCCTTCACGAACTCGCCATAAATGGTCGGGAAGTCAGCAAATGATCGGCAAAAACGATGTCAACTATGGCCAATTTTTTCATACTTTTAATCACGCTCCACGTATGCAATAAAAATGTATTGCGTGTAATAATAATGTACTTTGACGCTAAATCTGCAAAACGACCTTAATTGTAAATTATATAAATTATCCAGATAAGTTTTCAATTTTGTATATACTACTTTTAAATAATAGATATTTTAAGTAAGTAATTTTCAAGTAACACGATAAGTATGTTACTTTCCCTTTCGAATTTTTAAACTGGAACTGATTGCAAAACATTTTTTAACTAAAAATGACATCAAGGATACCAAGTACACAAGTAACTTGATACAGAAATGCTCTCAACTGGTGAAGAAAAAAACTTCATATATTTCTCTTCAAGGGCTGAAATAAGAAGGTAATTTAGTAATAAATCTCTCTGAATTTCGGGCAGGGTAGATGTTGAAGTTTTTTCATTGAAAATAGAAGCATTTTGAAATATTTTTTGCGCTACTACCATTTCCATCTGTATTACTTATTGAACTTGTTCTCTGCTATGAATAAATGAACTATCAAAAACATTGTGAAGTAAATGTGTGAATGTGTAATCAGTGTAAATGAGTGTTTAATTTTTATTATGTTAGAATAAATTTTTCTTTACTTCCTTTCGGTAAATTAATGTTTTGAAAAAAAATGTTTAATTTTAGACTTTTTGATGTGCTCACCCCCTCCCCAGAAGATTGTCATACTCCCCTAAAGGGGAGCGCCCTACAGTTTGAGAAGCGCTGGTTTAATCAATTTTAAAAATATCATGCATCAAAATTCGTTTTGCATTGCCGCTAAATGTTAGAAAATAACCCTGAAAGGTATTTTCGAAGCTACTTTTGGTATCGAGGATGATCCCTGTAGCCCAGGTCAGTGCTTCTCAAAGTTTGAATGTTTGCGGCCCACTATTTAATCATTATTTTCATCGCACTCCTCATACAAAAACATTGTATTTAATTCAATACTTTACTTTGACACTTAAGCTACAATATTTTAACCTCTCAAGTACCACCTGCGTATATAAACGTCTAGCTAAATGAAAGTGTTAATTTTTCTCAGACGTTTATTCCGAAGTGCGATCTTTTCTGTGCACTGCTATCCATAAAATTAATCCGAAGGCTTTTGAATACAGAAAAAGGACCTTGCAAATGATTTATTTATTTCAGAGGACTTGCAAATTCATTCCTTTCTCGGTTGCATTGGGCAGCGATTCACATAACTCTTAATTGAGGGATTAAATATCAAGATAAGTGCTACAAATAATGATAAGGGTTAATTTTTGCATATAATTGTATATATGAAAAGCCCGTGGGGTCATTGGTAATTATCAATGTTGTTCTTAAACTTAGTATTTATACGGACCCCCCTGGGTTCCACCCTGGACACCAAGATTAATTTGAGGCAAAGAATCACTAAGAGCCATTTGGTATAATAATAACTTGTATTTATTATATCAATTCAAATATCAGAAACTCTAATAACATATAATATTTCTATGTTATGTCAAACAAAAGGGATGTACCTTTAATATTAAATTAAATTACGAATTATGAAATTAATCCATAATTATGCCTTATTATTAATTCAAATAAGGTCTACTGAAATAGGAGGTCCGAGAAATACACGTACTCGAATTATTAGCTTTCATTAACTTTAACTAATTTTACTAAACTAACGCTTATTTTAAGCGTAAATAAATCATAGTTACCGCCTGGTATATCAGATTTCTAGTTCTTTCGTAGAATAACAGCAATAAGGCTTCACTAACTTAATCCAATGGAATCTTCTAAATTTTAGGCTACTGCTGCTGGCTCAGTAGCCTTCATACTTGCTAGCTTACAACGCTCTACTTAAATACCCTATCTAATTTGCATATCCCGTTCACTTTTTGGAGTTGATTGGAAATATACGCATATTCATAATCCCACAAAAGACGCCTAAGAATATTAGTGGAAAGGTTCCGTACAGATTCGTCACAATCCCTCCAAAAAGAAAACGGGATTTATTCGAAGGTCACCAATGGCCTGAAAATAAATTACGTAACCGATTCGTGATTCATAGTCTCTACGACTTTAATATATATCTAACAATCGGATACTTTAAAAATTCTCCTTCCCTAAGGGGAAAAAAAGCATTCCGACCACCAACTTCATTTTGTTTGACATACCATTTACAAGTTTACATTTCCCTACAGCACACCCATTTGGCTCAGAGGCGAGGGAAAAACCACCGAAGTGGAAAACACTTGCCTATGTGTTTTACTTAACTACTTAAAAAACTATACACACTTATTCTTGCTTCATTTACAGTTGACTCGTCGCTCGCTATACAATGCTCAGGGTCAGCTACCCTGAAATGAGAACTTCTTTAAGTAGTAGGGAGAAACAAACATATACAGTATGTACAAACACATTCACATTTTACATAACATTTTCTTATACATCAATTAAAGCATCTGACTCCTTAAAATTCCCATTCCATGCATGCTGCGCTTGTTAGTGTTAATGTTAGGTAGTGCTAACTACGCCGCGTCCCAAGCCACCAGATGTGAGAAAAAATATACACATACATATACATACAATTTCAAACATTTTAAATAAACCATTAAAACAAATAACCAAAGGAATTGTCGCATCTTAGCGAAGTCATACATAGAAGAAAACAAATGCATTCTTAAAAATGTTTTCTCCATACTTATATAAAAAATTAGGACAAAAGCTTATTTTTCTTTTCAAGAAAACACACTCATTGTAGTGTCCACTTTTGCTTGGCTTCTTAAATTTTAAACATCCGCCCGTGACTTGCTTCATTGCAATAATTTTTCCGACCACTTGTTCGAAAGAAGAGAAAAAAAAACGATACACACACACAACGTGATTTTTTTGTCCTCTATTCCCTCCTATCCAACGGATATCCATCTAAGGCTTCCATGCTGAGGCTCCTTCTCCTGAGGTTGTTCTGCGGTCGATCCCATTGCTCCCCTGGTATTCCTTCGGGCTTCTTTAATCTGCTCCGTAGGTAGTAAGGACAAGGTCTCACTGCTGTCGCCTGTCTAGACTAGATCGGACTGGTATCCTCTCAGCTGCATCGTTTCCTTTGCTCGGAGTTGTCCTGGTCTCCCGGGCCCTGTCATACTGCACTCTTGCTCCTTGTCTGTGCTCCCTTCTATAGGTGGCATGCACTGCCTTGTATCTAGTTGATGTGAGGGACCTGCAATGGACTGTGGTCCCTGGGAAGGGTTATTAGGTCTCCTATATTTATATTTTCTAGATGATATAGAGGATGGGACTGTTCTCTTTATCCCCTGTGGTTGTACAGGGGTTGGTCTTTTCTGGTCCCCATGTTCGGAACCCTGTAGAAATCTTTTCCTGCATATTTTGGACCACATTTATCATCCCTCTCCCCTGGCCCATTTGACCTTACATTACGCTTCAATCTCGGATCCTCCAATCTAGTATTTCCCTTACTTGATTTACTACCCTTACTCTCCTCACTCGAGGTTTTCCTAGATCCTTTGGATTTTCCCGGGTGTGACCTACTCGACCCATTACTAGACCTCTGTCCCTCATATTGTGTCTCCTCATGAGTATCAAAACTAATTGAGTCGGACTGTCTTGGATGGTACACTCGCACCTGGTCCATATTAACTGCGAACCTTTTTCCCTTTTTCAAAAGGATCAAATTGTTATTTCGAACATCCAACACTATATGGCCCTTCAAACTTATGCATAAAACTTCCGACCATTCTTCTACCCGCAGCACTCATAAAATGAGTTTGTACCAACACCAAATCATTTAATTTGATGTTAATCTGTCTCCTTTTCCGATTATAGTATTTTCCCCAAATCTTATGTTGTTTCCGCATATTATGCCTTGCCTCATCGAATAATTTCTCAATATTTCCCCCCACATATTCAGTACCCTCTGTGACATTTATTAATTTACTAAAAGGTGTTATAATATTTCTACCTAAGAATAACTCATCCGGAGTTTTTCCTGGCGTTTCAATAACTGATGTGCGCAGCGCGAAAGCGAACTCATGAAGAAATCGGTCCCAGTTATCGTGATTTTCTTCTACAAAACAAGATATCATCTGCATTAAGGTGCGATTAACTCCTTCCGTTAAATTCGCCTGTGGTCTGTATGTTACCGTTTTCATATGTTTTATATCCAACCTGTGATTTAGGTGTTCAAAGACCTCGGATATAAATTGGGGACCATTATCACTAATCAAAGAAATAGGAGATCCATATCGTGAAATATAATTTTCAAAAAGGGCGCTAGATATGGCATGGGCCGAAGCTTTTTGTAAAGGAATAAGCTCACTCCACTTAGTGAAGTGGTCAGTTATTACTAATAGAAATCTATATCTTTCGGGTCGGGATGTGGGGTAGGGTCCTAATAAGTCTAACATTGCGATTTCTTTGGGGTAATTCGATACTATCGGAATTAATTGACCAGCAGGTAGCGCGTTTTTATAATTAAATTTTTGACACCGGTCACAGGTTGATACATATTCAATTATATATTTCCTCACATACGGAAAATAACATGTGTCACACAATTTTAAATAAGTCTTCCTCTTTCCTAAATGGCCTGCTAATGGCAGATCATGAAATTCTTGCATTATTGTTTCGCGAAGAGATCTAGGAATGTACACTCTTAGTTCTCCAAGAGTTGTAGAATATTTCGCTTAAAATAGTAGACCATCAATTAATTTTAAATCATGGGACCAACCCTCGAATACAGTTGCATTAACGGAACCATCGTCTGGGTTTTCTAAATAACGATAGATATGTCCTATCTTAGGATCTTCCATTTGCTCTCGAATGAGTTGTTCTCTGGAGTTTAAGGCTAAGGCTCGAAGAGCTGCACACGAAATTTGTGATCTATTCATATTGCCTGCTAGATTCCTAGACAATACGTTCGCGACAACGTTTTGGACACCAGTTCGATGTTCCCTTTCAATGTTAAACTTTCAAAAAACAAGTGCCCGTTTAATTATCCTACTAGATAAGTTTTTCCCATTCGTTAGCTTTGTTAATGCCGCGTGATCTGTGATTACCTTCACCGGTAGTGTTCCAAAACAAGTTTTAAACTTATTCAATGCCTATATCACCGCTAAACATTCGCGTTCTGTAACTGTATAGTTTCTTTCGGCCTTGTGCAGGGTTCTAGACGCGAATGCAATAGGTCTGAAATTTTGATTCAGCACAGTACCAATTCCGAACCCACTAGCATCCGTAAATAAGTTAAACTGTTCCTGAAAATTCGGCAACTGTAAAACTGGCGCCTCTATTAATGCTCGTTTTACTTTATTAAAAGCATCCTGTGTTTCCGTCGACCAATTAAATTTAGTCCCCTTTTTCTTTAACCGATATAATGGTTCACATATATCTGCATAATGGGGTATGAGTTTTTGATACCACCCCGCCATCCCTAAAAACTTCGACACTTCTTTATTATTTTTAGGGGGTTTAATTTCTGCGATTGCCTTGACCTTACTATTGTCGATTTCAATCCTTCCTTACTAATTACGAGACCTAAATACTTCAATTTGTCACGTGCGAAGTGACATTTGTCCTTATTGAGTGTTAGCTCTGAGTCTCGCAGCAATGTAAATACCTGATTCAAATAATCTACGTGTTCATTAAACGATGGAAATGTAATAATAACATCATCCATATATACCATCACGAAACGCCCAATAACCGGTTTCAATATAATGTCAATGGCCTTTTGAAAAATTGGCGCCGCCACTGAAACGCCGAATGTCATTCTGAGGAATGCAAAAGTGCCATTTCGTGTTATAAACGCGGTTTTCTCGATATCTTTCGGACTAATTGCCAATTGAAAGTAGACCGATTTTAAATCTAATGTCTAAATAATACCGGTATGCGAGATGTTTGTGGTCAGGTCATGAATCACCGGTAATGGATACCGGTAATGGGTATTTAGTGATGGCGTTGAGTTTGCGATAGTCAATCGTGAATCGATACGCCTCTGGAGAATCTGGAGGCAGGCCATTATTTTTGCGCGTTAAAACATCCAGTGACGTGTATGGGGATTGAATAGAACGGATTTTACCCTCCTGTAACATTTTCTCAATGTGATAGTCAATTATTCCTTGTTTTATCCTGTCATATCGGTAGGGTATTGACACTACCGGCCCCTGGTCCCCCGTATCGATTTCAAGGTATAAGACATGAGTTAACCCTAACTGTCTTAAAATAGCCCCTTAAAACTATTAAATAAACCCTTTAATTTTTGCTTTTGCTCTTCACCGAGCTTTGTATCTGATAGATCAATCTCGACCGGCTTTTCCACTTTTGGCAACTGTTTAATTTAGTCATCTGGAATAATCAAAGATTTCTTATTGAAATCTAAAGTCAATTTGTACTTCATAAAATCAATGCCTAAAATGCATTGGTACTGCATATTGTTAAGAATGTGAAATTCCAAGGTTTTCTGGAATTCTCGGATCCGAATCTGTAATTCGACCCGACCTAAGTGACAACAAGGTGCTCCCTTGGCCGTCACTACTCTCTTTAGTCTTTTGACGCGGTCGATACGAAAAATATCTTCGATGGACCCCTTCTGATATAAAAGATTTCTCCGCTCCCGTGTCCCGAAGGTCTGTAATGAATGTCTCATTTAAAAGAATAGGGACATACGGTAAATCGACTGGAGTCATTCGTAATGAGGATACCCTAATAGTGTGGTGTTCCGTATCGGAAGGGATTTTCTGTACATCGCGATCGATCACCCCCAGGCTCGCATCGATCGCTTAAAAGTTTAAATATCTGTTTTGATCATTCTGACCCCTGAAAGCACCGTGCCTCAAACCACCCTATCAACCGCCTTGATTATGGAATCTATGATCCGAGTGACCACTTCGGCGTCGACCATCAAATCTCCGATTATCCGCAACACCTTGACCCTCAAATTTATTGAATTCCCCCTGCGGTCTGCTATTGTCAGAGTATCTGTTGTTAGGTTCTAACCTACTAATAACATAATCGATAAATTTTTCATCCGTCATTTCTAGTTTTAATTATTTGTGTATTTTTAGCAAGTCATACACAAAATCGGAAGGATTTTGGTTGTTCTTTTGAGATGATGGCTAGAACACGTTTCGAGTTCCGACCTATTCCTAACCACGGGGAACTGTTATGTCAAAGCTTGCTTTAAGTGTGCATAATCCGTCGTCTTGTCTTCTACAACCCTATAGCCTAGAACCTCAAAACGATCTAGTGCACGTCCTGTGAGTTGACCCTTTTATACATGCACAAGCCATTTGTGTGGGTATCTCGTAACATGTTAAATTATTATCAATATTTTCCAAGAACTCTGCCACGTTCTCCACCCCCGAAAAATACTGCTCAGGGATGATTCGAAAATTAGATCAGACTCTAAACTCGGGATTTATGCGTTGGGCGCCACTGTGCGGACTCCCTGGGTTCCACCTTGGACACCAAGATTAATTTGAGGCAAAGAATCACTAAGAGCCATTTTGTATAATAACTTGTATTTATTATATCAATTCAAATCTCAGAAACTCTAATAACATATAATATTTCTATGTTACGTCAAATAAAAGGGACTTACTTTTAATATTAAATTAAATTACGAATTATGAAATTAATAAATAATTATGCGCAAGATCAAATAAGGTCTACCGAAATAGGAGGTCCGAGAAATACACGTACTCGAATTATTAGCTTTCATTAACTTTAACTAATTTTACTAAACTAACGCTTATTTTAAGCGTAAATAAATCATAGTTACCGCCTGGTATATCAGCTTTCTAGTTCTTTCGTAGAATAACAGCAATAAGGCTTCACTAACGTAATCCAATGGAGTCCTCTAAATTTGTGGCTACTGCTGCTGGCTCAGTAGCCTTCATACTTGCCAGCTTACAACGCTCTACTTAAATACCCTATCTACTTTGCATATCCCGTTCACTTTTTGAAGTTGATTGGAAATATACGCGAATTTATAATCCCCAAAAAGACGCCTAAGAATTATAGTGGAAAGGTTCCGTACAGATTCGTTACATATTGTTAAATTAATCACATCAAATACATTGTGCAGTATTGATACATTTATAAGTGTATTATATCAGTGTAAATGTGTATTTTATTTTTTATGTCAGAATGTATTTGATTTGTTTACTTTCAGAAAATTAATAATTTTTTTAAAAGTAACTCTTCATTTTTCGACTTTTCAATATGCTCGCGCCCTTCGTAGAGTTATCACGCCCCCTAAAGGCTTGCACCGCAGTTTGAGAAATAACTGGGCTAGGTTTAGTTTCGCAAGCTCGAGGCAATGTTGTCGTGTCACGGGCTTGAAACATAGTTCCACTGAAGAACCGCTGTGAAGAGGAAGCCGATGCGCATGAAATCAGTCTTGCTTTTGGCGTGGCGTGGATATCCGGAGAGGGGGTGTCAGTTCATGTATTCTCCTCGTCACTTGAACGAGGCTAAATATTATTTGTCGCCAGTAGCGTTGATTTATAGCATTGTTTTGTAGCGTTAATAAACACACACATTCTGTTCTTCTCCCCCTCATAAATGATCAGGAAATTTTGATTTAATTTTCGATTCCTATTATTAGTTTACACTCTCCCAACATTATATATATATATATATATATATATATATATATATATGGGAGACAACAAGGGGTCCAAGACATTTGTCTTTCTTCAGATTTATTTAAACTTAACATAAATTAATTAAAAAAAAGTAGCTATTCTACAATTGGATTTTCATGATGTGTCGACGGTAACGCCTGCTCGCGTACCTCAGTCTTTTTCTGCTCTTTTCTCAATAGTCAAAGTTTTGGTTTTGATTAGCTGCGCCTGCGCGCGAAGACTGCGTGCTTTGCTAGAGATTCCAGTAGCTGACGATTCTACAATGGCCAGCCTGACTGTCCGCTGTCCGCAGCGGTACTTATTCCTTTTTTTTTCATGGAGACCAGATGAGAATCTGAAACATACAAAAAAGACGGAACAGACAAGGACTATACAACAAATACACAGAGATTTAACATGTCATAATTTTGCTGAACTACACAGTTTCTCCCCACATCTTCATGTGGTCTGCTGCTGTGGATGTAGTATTGGGACAATATCATTCAACGATATTGGAGGTTCTGGAAGAACAGAGAGAACAATTTCCCCATCATGTGAAGGCACCTCTTTCACATCCAGAAGGTTCAACAGGGAAACATTGTGTTTCACAGGCATGGCATGATTCTGAGATGACGATAGTACGGTAGGAAAACCAGAGTTGGTAACCACAACGGTGTTGTAGGTTTCTAAAACAGAGGACGACGTGTACGTTACCGACGGAGAGTTAAGCTATTTGGTTGAACGCATCGATATTTTCCTCTCTCGAGTTCTGGACGTCTGTTCAAAACGATCGCTCTTTTTCTTCCGTTTCCACTTCCAGGGCTTTAAGAGCCTCCGGAGCATCGCGAACCGACTATGTTTACCCTCCATAGGTGAAGGGGAAGGCGACCGGGAGTTGGAGCCCACGGAACTCGTTTTCATGGCACCATTGACTTTATTACACAATACTATAGGTGAACAATAATCAGAACATTTTTCTCTTATAATACCCTGTTGTAACCAATCATCAATTTGATCGTTTACCTGCAATTTCTCAGAACAAGATAAACGTCTGGCTCTCTGACACACAGGGGAATATCATCTTTTAATATAATATTCATTTTTAACTTAGTACTCTTAATTTTATTAGGTTTATAATTCTTAATTAGAGAACTCAAATCATTTCTAATATTAAAGTTTTTAACATGTGACAAATCATAACTAGAGTTTTCTATCACATTTGCAACAGATAAAAAAGAAAAGGCACCTAAAGAGGATTCACTTTCATTCAATAAAACATCGCTCTTTGCGTGGCTTAGTTTCTTTATTTCAGTATATACACTGAGATGTATAATAAATTCTTTGGTCAAGGTCGGTGATATTGCCGTTTGAACACTTAAACTGGGAGAGTGCTGAGTAAGAGAAGTATTTATGGGTTGAACTTCTACCATACGCTGTTCGCCAAAACATGAGCTTAATGTTATTATTTCTTCGGAAGGTTTGTTCACTCTAATTAGTGAGGAATTTAGAACTGGGATCTGGCAACCTGAATCAATCAAGGCTGTTACGGGCTGATTTTCCACAAAAATGTTTACGTATTGGAGTTGTGCGAACTCATCGCTTTTTTGTTTTTCACTCTTGATTTTCAAACTATTCGCGTTTTTTCTATTATGGATGTGAGATTCTTTAGGCTTAAAACGCTTCTCACAATCTCTTGCGTAATGAGATGAATCACCGCATATATGTAGCAATTTTTATTTTGTCTTTCAAGATTTTGGGGATAGTTATCTCTAATCTTTGGTTTATAGTTTCGTGGTCTATTTTTAAAGGGGTCTTCGGTATATCCACAAGCAATAGGAGTTTCCTTACGTGATCCGCTTCTAGATGAAATATAAATATCGCACTCTTTAGCTAAATCAATAGGCCTAAACCAATCTTCCGCTTCTCGAATGCCAATATGAGTTGCGGTTTCCTTATTTAAAGTTTCAAATAATTTATCAGAAATTAAAAGATCACATAAAGATTCAAAGGAATTAACTTTTCTTAACGAACAATAATATTGGAAGTTTGCCGTCAATCTTGCAGCAAATTAGATGTATGTCTCGCCTGATGATTTTACAGCATTTTTAAATGAGTTTAGACACTCGCGAGGGGTTACTTGGAATTCTCTGAGTACTATAGATTTTAGTTTTTCATAGTCATTTAATTCCTCCTTTTTAATATACAATAAGACATTATGAGCTCTTTCGCCCAGAAGATTTATTAACATTTCAGATTTATATTCGTCATTTATTTTCTTTGTTGAAAATGCGCGTTCTAATGATTGGAAGAACAGATTAAAATTTTCAGATCTGGTGGGAACAGGAAGAGATAAAGTTTTAATGCTTTTGATCATATTTTCTATGTTAGTTTCGAACTGTTTCTCTTCGACTTTAGCTGCAGGATTTAAACTTAATGCTTTATTTTTAGCCGTTTGAAGTTCGACTTCTTTTTCTAACTGTGCTAACTGTAGTTTTGCGAGCTCAATTTTCTGTTTTTCTAAAGTTGCCTCTCTTTCGTTTCGCGATACCCTCTCATCTATACAGTTTTTAATTAAAGTTTTAACGAAATCTGCATCACTCTCAAATGTACTACTCTTCTCAATTTTAGTCTTTAGTTTAGCTATGGTGTCCGTACTCTCCACAGTACCGTCTAGATCCTCAACAACTCTTATGAGATCCTCTTTAAGAGCGTTTTTATACATTTTAGAAAAAAATATGGAAAGATCCTACCTTTTTTTCTAGCTCCCTTGTTGCTCGCACGTACGATGTATCCAATAATTGAAGAAAAACGTTGATTCCACAGATCTCACCTCTTCGCAGCTTATATCGTTAGATGAAATATAGTTCAATAGTTCCGGCTTCTACACAGGCGGAATATTCACACTGGGTTTGAATGAAAAATTCAACCTCTACACAGGTTATATTGTTAGACGAAAAATAATTCTTGAAATTATTAATAGGACACCTCTTCGCAGGTGTTAAATCAATAGTTCCAACCTCTACACAGGCGGAATATTCAGGGTTCGAATGAAAAATTCAACCTCTACACAGGTTGAGCCAAGTTTCCCAAATATGGCGGCGCGTCTCCTCCACGGACGCTTCTTTTGTTCACGTTCCAAACTTTGATCAAAATCGAAATTTTATCGATCCCGGCCGAGCCCCCATAATTTGTGGGAGACAGCAAGGGGTCCAAGACATTTGTCTTTCTTCAGATTTATTTAAACTTAACAAAAATTAATTAAAAAAAAGTAGCTATTCTACAATTGGATTTTCATGATGTGTCGACGGTAGCGCCTGCTCGCGTACCTCAGTCTTTTTCTGCTCTTTTCTCAATAGTCAAAGTTTTGATTTTGATTAGCTGCGCCTGCGCGCGAAGACTGCGTGCTTTGCTAGAGATTCCAGTAGCTGACGATTCCACAACTATATATATATATATATATATATATATATAATGTGTGTGTTCAAATTTTCAATGGCTTGCAAAATATTTTTTATTTGTCCACTCAAGTTCAAAAACATTTTTAAAATTTGTTGTGGATGACACTGGATGTTAATACAGTTTTTTCAAATATTGATTCACTAATTAAATTCAAAAATCGCACTTGGGATGGCGTAATTCCTGAGAATGTGACTTCTTTTTACTCTATTTTATTGGAATAATTAAATATAATTAATAAAAATAGTACAATGCTGTACATGGATAGGAAAATGGGAAAATTCCAAGGAAAATCGCTTTTTATTTTACCACTTAATATTGTTATTTTTTAATATGTATATATATATTCATGTTAATTGAATTTATTTAATAAAAAGTAAATAAAGTGAAATTTTTCTTCGTTGTTTTAAGTAGGGATGGAATTGAATTTTTTCATATTGCTTGTTCTGTACAAGAAGCTTGATGAAAGTCGAAGGAATTGATGCTTTTGCTTAAATATTTTCCTTCTAAGAAAAGTATAAAAAGAGATTTAAAATAAACATATGAAAAAATATATTCCATGATAAAACTTTTATAGTTTAAAACTAAATATTTACACCCTTTCGAAGATAAATAGCAACATATTTTAAGTGTAAAAAGAGTATATATTTAAAAAAATGAATCATCTTTAGTTTTGTTTCATTTTTGAATTGAAATTCAGTTAGTTTTTTCGATAGAATTCTGAATTTCCTTGTTCGCATAATGTAAAAAAAAGTATTTATTAAAGAGCATTTTAAATTCGACATCTTCAAATATTTTTTCGATTTTTATGCTAAGTAAATACATTATATTTTAAAATTTACTTTCGTTTTGCTTATTTTAAGTATTATAATTTTTTTAGTAAATATATGTTTCTCTTTTAAGTTAACAAGATGTTCTTTCAAAATTATTTAAGTTTCTGCAGCTCAATATTAATTAATTTTTTTTCATAAAAAATATTAACAATGAGGAATTCTGCTGAAGAATGTATATGCATTTTCTGAAATGAAAAAATGAAATATTTTCGGAGAAAAAAAATTGCTAACAGTTTGTTATATGTAATTAAAACTATCTTCTGATATTTTTCAAAAGTATTCTTCGCTGAAAAGGTTTGATTGAGACGATCTATGGATCGAAATGAAGGAAAAATGCTGTGAAAAGCGTAACACATAAAATTTTGTAGCAGCAAAATAACAATATTATTAATTGGACAAGAAAAAGTCTGCTACAATTACATCTATAGAGAAGGAAAACAGTTAAAAACTCGAAGATAGTCAATAGTATTTAAAAAAAATTCCCTCTGATGCAGAAAACATTTGCAAGCATCTGTCGGAACAATATTATATCGAGGTTTATTATTTACAAACCGTGACTCTCTGACCATATAGCAGAAAATAGATTGAAATATATTACTAATTTTTATATAAAGCTCGGTAATTGAAACAAGTGTATAAGAGCCATGTACTAAGATTGAGCCCACTAGTGTCATCAATGCAAGAGATCTCACGGCTATTAACAAATATCCAAAAGGTGATTTTGTGTTTGCCTATACAGACGGTTCTTCTGATGAACGTTCTTCAGGTTCGGGGGTATTTATGACCACTCCAAGTGATGCAACCTGCCAACGAGTAATCGATGATGGTGCCATTGACTCTTGTTTCACTTGTGAACTTCTAGAGATAATTGAGGATGTATGAGACTCCTGCGTTTTAGAACAGGCTAAAGATCTCGTCATTTGTTGTGACTCCAGGCAATCTTAAAATGGAGGTTCATGGAGAACTGAAGAGATTGGCTCTCGCCTGTTTAGGATACAGGAGTTAGATAAAGTGTGCTTCTCTCTCCTCAAATGGTTACCTGCACATGTTGACATTACAAGCTATGAAAATGTGGATAAACTGTCGAAAGAATCTAGAAACCTTAATGATGACAACTTTATTAAAATTAGCTTGTTAGAGAGAGAGACGCAAAAGCTATCGCAAATTTTAAATTGAGAGAAGTAAATTTCTGTAAAGCATCAACTCTGTAATACGTAGTGGAGACCGCCTTATAACAAAGACTATTGCTATGCTAAGAAAAGGTCATCACAGAGGAATGAAGATTGAGAGGGATGGTAGAAGAATTTATAGGAATTATTTCAACTCTTTTTTTAAATACAGAGCTAATGCTTGCTCATATGTTTGGCTGTCCAGCCATTATTCTGCTTTACAGTAAATAGGGGTTCTGTTTTCGTCATTGAACTTCAATGTTGATGGTATTGGACAGATTACCAGAACACAGTCATCTGAGCCTATGTAACTGACTGTTTTGGTCCCGTCATGGACTTGACATCATCATCGCCATCGATAAAGCTTGTGGTTAGTTAAATTATCGTAATTGTCTTTTTTAATTGAAAACGATAAAAAAGGATGCTCAAACTTGCTGTCGAGAGTCCAAAGAAAGTTGGAGTAAAGGCGTTTTGATTGTCACAAATTCCACGCCCTCTAAGTCAACATGAGGGCTCTAGAAGGCAGAATGAGGGCTATAAAGAGCACCACAAATGAGCTGGCAATCCACTTTCCAAACTTCCACACCACACCAACTTGAACCCTTTGAAACTCGACAGATTTAACGTACACCAGCACTTCTGTACAGCACGTCTTAAGTACCACCAAGACTCACTGACCGAGAGCTCGTAGCCATAACCATTTGGCTACCTCGACCATAAAAAATAGAAAAATATCTTTATAATTAATTCCTCATACTGTTGGTAGAGTGTTTTTATGTTTAATGTTTAAAATATTTATGTAAATTATATTCCTTTATCTATAAGTGACTTCAGAAGAATGAAAAATGAAACCACAACAAGCGCAGTCACCATTCGGTTCAAAAACTGCCACTATTCCATTCGAAAAATAACTGACGAATCTGTACCTTTTGGAAAACAATCGTGCGAAGTCCCCTGACGCTGTTACACACTAAAAAGAGCTTTTCCCCAGAGCAAATCGATTCACTTTGGAAAGTAGTGAAATAGATATGGATAGTAATACCATATACACATTTTGTGAATGATCCATCAATCATGGAAGGCGTAATGCAAACTTAACGTCCAGAAATCATCTCGCATAATGTCGTAAACATTGAAAATCGGCCCAAAATCAGTATAACATGCATAAGCATCTTCTGTATAGAAAAGTAGAAGTACAGTTAAAAGTGTTTTTCAATTCGTATACTATTAGTTCAGTCTCTCCCTATATATATATATATATATATACATTGCTGGACAATTGCTAAGGACGAATAACACTATCATCCATAGCAACCACAAAATGAAAGGAAGCAAAATGTGGAAAATTAGAATAAGTGCGGGATATTAGTAAGAAGAAGTATGAGTATGCAAATTTTTTCCACGTCTGTTCATCACGTAATAGCGTTCATAAGAGCTTTAAAGGTTTTGACGCGTGTGGACAGTTGTTGTTTCAAGTCAAAGTTTTACAGGAAAGATTTAATAGACGAACTTAAAATTTTTGGCATGTCTTCCCGACATCACATAGATGATTTTAAGCGTGGCCGAATTATTGAAAAGATCGAAAAAGGGCGAAAAATAACAGATGTTGTCAGGGAGTTCAACATCGCTCACGGCTGTGGAAGTCATTTAAAACTACTGGAATGTGTAGTAGACGGCACGGGGAGGTCGTGTTAGAAGTACGACGCCTGCAGAAGACAGATATATCGTCCTATCAGCAAAAAGGAACAGGCGCACCACAGCTCAGCAGGTGGCAAATCAGTTTCTTGCTGCATCAGGAAAGCAGATCTCCCGAAAAAGTGTTGCCAGACGTTTGAGGGGAGGAGGACTATACGCACGCAGAACTGTTGTGTGTGTCCCATTGACCAGACAGCACCGTACTGCCCGTTTGCAATGGTGTTGTGAGCATCACAATTGGACTGAACAGGACTGGGCTTGCGTACTATTCTCAGATGAGAGTAGGTTCAGTCTGTCATCGGATTATAGACGCCAACTGATCTGACGCGACAGTGGTACTGCTTATCGTCCAGAAAATATCCAGAAAGGACCGATATCCGACATGCAGTATCATGGTGTGGGCTGGCATGATGATCAATGGTCGCACGCGCCTACATGTGGTTGTGAATGGGACTATGACGGGCCAACGATACATTGATGAAGTTCTACTTCCTCATGTTCGTCTTTTCAGTGGTACTGTCGGTGATAAATTTGTTTTTATGGACGACAACGCAACATGTCATCGAAAACTCGCTGTTCAGGATTGTCTAGATAGCGAGGGTATTCAACGTCTCGTATGGCCAGCGCGTTCTCCAGATCTAAACCCCATTGAAAATGTGTGGGATGCTTTGGGGAGGAAAGTTTCTGGTCGAAACTATCCTCCGACAAAGAAGAACACCCTCATCCGTGCACTCACAGAGGAATGGGATAAGTTGCCTCATCAGCTGCTGGATAATGTTGTGCAAAGTATGGTACGACGTGTGGAATGTTGCATCACACTCCACGGTGGACATATCTCGTACTGGTACCTTTCTTTAAGGTGCCTGCTGACTTTTAGATGCATTGTTCCATTTCTCCGTACGCAGATCAAATGAACATTTTTTTTTTCTTTCAGATGTATCACAGCTTTTGTTCTTTCCAGAACAATAAATATTCTTTATTCTAATGTCTGAACAGTGTGGCAACTATATTTTTATCCTACTATACCTCATGTCTCGCTTAATGTTATCCTACATAGCAATTTGTAATCCGTCCTTAGCAATTGTCCAGCAGTGTATATTAGCCGTTACCCACCCGCTTCACTGGGTATTTCACGATGTTGTATATATGTATACTGTTTACATATATGTTATCTGGCATTAAGAATGCGATTATATTGAAAAATATATTTATAGCTGTTACACTCTCACCCCTTGATATAAAAAGAACATAAATTATAATATCTAATTTCTATTTATATCTAAGATAGAAGTAGAAAGATTTTTTTCGCTCACTTAACCTAATAATCAAGTGGATTTCCACCAAAGCAACTTTCAGTGGATCTCTACTCCATAAAATAAACATGCGTGCTAAATTTCAAGTCTAAATCTAGCAGAGCAAAAACGGAATTTTTATCATCAATGTCTCGTTGACAGCATTCTTAGTGGATTCTAATTCAACAAAAGAAGCATGCAAACCAAATTTTATTATTATAGTCTTAGCAGTTCCAAAACGGGAATTTTGTCTATCAATACGCCCCAATAACTTTCCCCGCTTCCCCCTGGAGTTGATTTCCGTAAAATCCATTCTTAGTGGAAATCTATTCAACTAAAGAAAAGTCAACAAATTTCAAGTAAATGAGTTAAATTCAAAAACAGGAATTTTTCTATAACACACCTTAATCCCTCGCAACCCCACTCCTTTGGGGTCCGTTTTCGCAAAAATCTTTGCAAAAGGAACTTTATTCCATGAACGGAACATACCTTCTAATTTTCAAGCAGGTGATTCTATTAGTTGAAAAGTGGAAATATTTATCTATTACGCCTCTTAATCCCCCTCAGTGACCCTTGGGGATCAATTTCCCCCAAAACTATTTTGTAGCGGATCACTACACCATGAAAGGAATTAGCTTACCAAATTTTAAGACGGTTCGTCTAATAGTTTAAAAATGGAAATAATTATCTATAACATCTCTTAAGCCCCCGCAAAGCCACTTAGGAAACGATTTACACAAAACCCATCTTATGACAGATCACTACTCAGTGAATGGAATCTGCTAACTCAATTTCAAGATTTTACGTCTAATAGTTTAAAAAAGGAGTTAATTGCCTATAACGCCCCTTAATTCTCCACAACGCCACTTGGGGTCGATTTTCACAAAACCCATTCTGTAGGGGATCTATACTTTATGAAAGGGATCCGCTTATCAAATTTCAAGACTGTACGTCTAATAGTTTAAAAATAAAAATAATTATCTATAACGCCCCTTAAGCCTCGCAACGCTACTTGGGAAACGATTTTCACAAAACCCATCTTATAGCGGATCTCTACTTAATGAATGGAATCAGCTTACTAAATTTCGAGATTTTACGTCTAATATTTTAAAAAAGGAGTTAATTGCCTATAACGCCACTTGGGAGTCGATTTTCACAAAACCCATTCTGTAGGGGATCTGTACTCTATGAAAGGAATCCGCTTACCAAATTTCAAGACTGCACGTCTAATAGTTTAAAAATGGAAATAATTATGTATAACGCCCCTTAAGCGCCCTCAACGCCCCTTGGAGGTCGATGTTTGTAAAAATCATTATGTAGGGAATTTCTACTTTATGAAAGAAATCTGTGTACTAAGTTTTTCACGACTTTACATCTAATAGTTTAGTAAAGGAAATAATTATCCCTTAAACCCCCGTAACGCCTCTTGGGGTTCGAACTTTGCAAAATCTGTTCATAACTGACGTCTACTCCATGAAGGGAACCTACCTACCCCAAATTTCAAGTCTGTAGGTTTGATAGTTCCGGAGATATCGTGATCAGAGTTAGTGAGTCAGTCATTCAGTGAGTGAGTGAGTCGCTTTTCTCCTTTATACAATAGATATCTAATATATATTATAAATGCGAAATTTGTGAAAATCTTTGTTAGTCTTTCACGCAAAAACTACTGAATGGATTTTAATGAAACTTTACAGTAATATAGCTTATACATCAGAATAGCACATAGGCTATAATTTATAGCACAAACTATAATTTATAAAGATATTGCTTGAAGTGTCCAAAATATAACGATATTTGTCAAGTAATTAGGAAAAAGTTCTGTCATCTGCTAGCAATTCTGGCATGCGCTGCAAAAAAAACCCACGTCTGCATATATTTATCTTTTGTTTGTGAAAAACCATTTTTGTTTTGGCTACGCAAGGTGCTCGCTTCTAATTAATTCCTCTGATTTAATACCTATTTTTTTTATTTCAGAATCAAACTAAGTTTTGAAGGGAGAGGTTGTTATAAATATCTCTTTATTTTAATGTTTTTTTAACATTTTATTATGCATATTTGGTAGTAAGAAATTGATCTTTTTTCCAAATAAATGCTTTTATCAGTTCTGATACTTAAAGTAAATAAACTTTCTCTTTCACACTGCATCATTTGGACAAATTTTCAAAATTTGTTTGTGGTTAGTAGTTAATTATAACACTATAATTTTAATTGAATAGGCAGATATTGCATTTTTTAAGTATAAAAATAATTAAAACTACTGTACTGTATCTTTTGGAACGAGTGAATATTAACGTCGCACTGTTCAGCTACATGAGGGCTTTTGGCAACGAACCACGTGATTTTGAACCATGGTCCAGTGACGTGGACGACACCTGATCTAGCACCTTCTTCTCCTAACTACCACACCACACCAACTTAGAAGGAATATTCTACCAATACTTAGCAGGAATATTCTTTGAAATCCACTCTTCCAAGATATATAGCAGCACGGGTTCCATGATGAGTATTTTAGCGGAAAAAATAGTTTGTCAAAATTTAAGTGTCTTATTTTTTGTATGTTAATGAAGACCTTAGAAAATTATTTGACTACTTATTTTAAGTGAACGGTATATATAATTAATTTTACAGTGGGATATCTTTAATTAATTTATTAGCTCTAACGGATTAAATTTTCCGAAGTGAAGTATTTTTTTTTATGTATATCCCTTAATTTCAAATGTAGTGATCCAAAAAAAATATTGTATGAAAAAAACTGCAGTAAATAATAATGCGGTTGGATCAAGTATTAAAGTGCATCGCTCCCCTACACGGCGGGTCTTACAAAGCTCTAATAAAGCTCGAATTATGAAAGTAGCTAGGCATTTGTGTGTGCCAATTTGACTCTATCGTTAACATTTCGCTATGTTTTTTATTGAATCGTCATTATAATTTAATAAACGGCGTTGCTTGCGAATATTACAATTTTAACATAAAATAAATACTACAGAAAGTAATATTAATGTATTATACTTTCAGATAAAAATTATTTACACTATTTTAAGCGTTCATTACACAAAACTTTTAACAATGTGTTTCTTTTGCTGAGCAGAGATCAGCTTAGGATGGTATTTTCAAAAATCGACCCTCAAGAATGTTAGGGGAGTTATAAATAAAAAAATATCCTTTTTATCAGCTATTAGATCTACATACTTAAAATTTAACAAAGGTGTTTTATTTCTCTTTTTTTTTTGTTTTTGTTTTGCTGAGCTACGCAAAAAAAGCTTTTTTTGTTTTGTTTGCAATTCACGTAAAATTAACTCATTATAAACGTCTTTATCCTTCTATCTTAATTGTTTAATTTTTCAGTTCACCCGTGCGAAGAACGGGTATACCAGCTAGTATCTTTATATATAAAAGTCTTCTGTGCGTGTGTTTGTCACTAAACTCCTCCTAAACGGGTGGACCGATTTTGATGAATTTTTTTGTGTCTGTTCCAGTGTTTTCGAGAATGGTTTAGATCCACAATTCAGTCCGATATGGCAATTAGTTAGAAAGACATTCGTTATAAACTTTAAAACGCATACTTGTCTTACCCTGCGTGCTATTTATTCTGCTAATGCGCGCCAAGAAAAGCTACGACTCGGTATATCTTTCTATATAAAAATCTTCTGTGCGTGTGTATGTGACTTAACTCCTCCTAAACGGGCGGACCGATTTTGATGAACTTTTTTGTCTGTTCCAGTGGATTCGAGAATGGTTCAGATTCACAATTCGTTCCGATATCGCAATTAGTTAAAATGATATTAATTACACGTGCGTTGATCAACAATTATCCTAACCTACAAATCTTTTTGTGTAGCTAATTGATTACACACACTAAACTTTTTTTTTGTTTAAAATAATTTTTTATCGGAAATCTGTACTAATAAGAGAAACAGTTTTTGTGTGTGTTTCACTTCTAAGTAACTCAGAAGTATAAAATATAGCACATAATTACTATACTTTCTATAAGAAAATATACGAAGAGTTTTTTTTTTATACTCACTTTAGATTTTTTTTAAGAGTAAAAATTTTTAAGTAATTTTCCCATTCTTTTTCAACAAATGGATTTTAATTTGTTAATTTGGCAACAGTGATTTTTGTTTTGCTTATATTTTATTTGATTATTTCAAACCATTTCTGAATATTGATTTGATTGCGTCGTTTCTTTTTCAGCTTAAAAAAATCAATGTAATTTCGTTTAACGTTGCCTATATTTTATTTTATTATTCCAAATTGTTTCTGGATATTATCAATTGATCCAATTGTGATAACCGTATATGTAAGGACGTTAAATATTGTAATAACTTTTTAATACAAATTTTCATCAAAACAGTTCAGATTGTTAAAGCTTATTCATAAAAATTTGGCATTTTTGAATTTAAGATGTGTGTATAGAACAACATCTGTCGGGGCCGCAAGTATATATATCGTCCAAATTTTCAATCGTTAATAAAATACTTTCTATTCATCCATTCAAGTGCAAATACATTTTCTTAAACTTGTAGTGGATGACACTTGATGTTAATACAGTTTTTTCAAACAATATTAATTCATGAATTAAATTTTATTTTTTAATTTTCAATTTTTTTTACGTTGTCTGTCTAAGTTACAACTGACTGCAACAGATGGTGCCAGTTCATTTTTTAACGAAGTAGGAATGGACCTGAACAAAAAATTTATATTACTTGTTTTATTTGAAATTTACTTTTTCTAAAATTAGAATATTTTGATCCGATGAATTAGAATTTCGAAAAATACAGTCTTCATAATTTGAAGAATTATTTTATCTACTTTCATTAGGTTTTGAATCGATATTATATTTCAATTTTCAATCTAAATATTTCATTCGAGAAACCCCTAGAAACTTGGATATCAATCTCTTAATACAGTCACGTCCAAGAAAATTTAAAATTCCTAAAGGGTTTAGAAAGTTTTATTCTATGGATAGAACATAAATAGTTATATTAGAATGATTTAGGCTTATATAAGGAGAAGCGATAAAATTTTATATCCGGCAAACGCAAAAAATGCGATAAGAAATATTTCGCTTTTACGATTTGAATTCTTTGGATGCAATTATATTGAAAACCCTCAAGCGATAAAATATCTTAAAAAATTACCTGCACCTACATAAATTTTTAAACCGAAAATAAAAGAATTTCTCTGCTTTGAAAATTTAAGAGGAAATGTAGAGATGATATATTTCTAATCATGTACTCACCCTTTCATAGCTATAAAAAAGTCATACAATTATTCTAACAGTTAAAATAATCTCATCTGAACTTTTTTTATTTCGAAGAATATGTTCCTTCAACAAGTTCGCCCTAATAAGAATACAAGATAAACTAATGTTCTTTCGGAACTGATGCTACCGAGGACAGATGCGCTACTATCATGTTTGTATTTTTTGTAAAGCAGGTTTGTCAAATTCGCGGCCCACATGCAGCCCGAAGGAAACATTTTTGCGGCCTGGCCGATATATCGCCTAAAAATAGTGTATAATAAAATAAAAAAAAAAATTCTCTCAAAAAATATTAAAAATAGTAGCAGAGAGGAGATGTCACACACGGACAAGTGTCAGGAGCTAAACATTAAATTTCTCTTGTACTTTTATATATATTTATTATAATGTATAATTCGAAATAAGTATACTCTTCTATGAATATTATTATATTATTTTTGTGCGGCTCACCTAAAATTAAACCTTGTTTCCTTGGCCTAAGTTAGCTTTTGAATTTTATATCCTTGCTGCTTGAGCTGTCTTGGGCTTTTTTCAGATGCCGTAGTGATGGAAGAAGCTTTCGTTTTTCTAGAATGCATTCTCGCGTAATACGGGATTAAACTTTTGTCTTGTGGCATCGTAATACAAAAAACGATTATTTTTGTTTCGCAACTTCAGAATTCCCTTTTCAGCTAAACTAATCAGTTTTGGATTAATTTATTGTATTTATAATCTTTTTAAAACTATTGTATCAATCAGAAGTAATAGATAAAATTAAAACTAAACTCAATGGTGCAACATCCCATAGGGGCCAATGCCTACTGGAGCCAGCATACGTGACCATGGGCGCTGAGGTGCATGAGCAAATGTTCCGGTCAGATGGTCATTCTGACGTTACTACGTTACAATGTAAGTAAATATATATAGGGAAAGAGTGAACTAATTATATATATAGGAATTGAAAAAGAATGAAATTGAACTTTCAAGTGTTGTTTTCTACCACTAATGTAATATGAACATTGTGCAACTATATTTTCCCCTCTTTTGTCTGAAAGAAACTCCAGATTACCATCAAAATCGAAATAATCGCCATGCTTCCCAAATTGAACTAAAAAAATATATGATTAAAATTCGCTCTGTTATACAGTAAAAAGGGTCATCAGAACACAGTTTTAAATTTTATTGAATTTATCGCTATTTTTGACGTCAAACAATTACCGATCACCAAGGAGGGCAACAAAACAGGATTTAATCCAAGTAGAAATATTGGGGATAAATAAAATGAATTAGTTTCACTAAAATACAAATTATAGTTAAAAAGATAATTAAATTTAAGATAAATCATGAGAGAGAGAAAACGTATGGTAAAGTTAAATTGCTGCAAAATAACCAATTAATTCAAGTGTGGAAATACAATTTAAGAATATTTCCAACTCCCCCTGATAAAAGCATCATGAAATTGGAAGGAAAAAATGTTCATATTAAAAGGGAAAATTTCATTTCCGATAGCTATGAAGTGAGATAAAATCAGATATCCAATAAATGATTCGCTACAAATGTTAGAAATTGGAATTGACATCAAAAACTAATCAGCTGAAAAAAAGAGAAAAAGATTTAAAAGCAGTATCGAATGCGCATCAAAGATACACCATTTGATCTATGATTCTGCGATAAAAAATAACGCTCACCTGTAAATAAAATAATGTTTGATGACATAATGATTAATCCTGAAGAGTGGATGGAAAGATCCAAACAATTTATGTGTTTTTGTTTAAATAACTCGACCTACTTAATAAACTCTTTTTTCTCTTTTATTTAGATCTGGTTTAATTAGATTGTTTTAATTATATATATATATATATATATATATATATATATATATATATATATATATATATATATATATACTTCCATTTGCTCTTAAATAGTTTTATGGATTGGGTCTTTGTATTCATTAAGCATACAGCGATTATTAATTCTAAAAGTAATCAAAATGCATTTCATATAAAAGTACATGGAAAAAATAAGAATTTTTTCTTTAAATTTTAAAATCTTTATGAATAAATTTTTTTCATAATACTTGAGCATTTTTAACCAATTATAAAATTTGAAATTTTATCTATATTTTTACAAACAGAAACATAAGTACGAGTTAGATTAACGTCAGTTTCAAATTCAATGGAGAACGCATTTACGTAAAGTTTGTACACGTGACTGTGTCTTTATCATGTGACCGTCGCGAATTGAGTCAAAATAGTAATAGCAACTCTCTACAGCAGCGCTTCTCAAACTTCCAATAGTTGCCACCCTCATTCCAATCCTAATTTTCCTCGCACCCCTCCCTCCGTACCATAACAATGGAAATATACTTCGATGCACTAGAATTACAATACGCCTTTAAATAAAAACCGTACAAATTATATAGATAAATATTAAAGTTTGTTCACATAATTTTATGACATGCTGGTGACAATAGTAATTACAAAACTTGTCTTTAACTTAGTACTGTTAAATTAATTATCCGATACATTGTGCAGTACTGATACATTTATAAGTGTATTGCAACAGTGTAAATGTGTATTTTATTATTTTTTTATGTCAGAATGTAGTGTTTCGCTTCTTTTCAGTAAATTAAAAAAATGTAAATACTCTTTTATTTTTGACTTTTTGATGTACTAGCGCCCTCATCACGCTCCCCTAAAGGGGTGTGCCTCACAGTTTGAGAAACGCTGTTCTATAGTAATGCTTTTGTGAAACGAGTGAATATCAACGTTTTTTACAGTAAGTGAAAGTTGTATTGTATTTCTGTTCAAAACACACAATACAAATTCCACAAAGGAAAACAGAATATTTTAGAGTGCAATTTAGTCATCAATTTATTTACAAAAATATCTTTCTAAAATACTTGCCACACACAATCAGGAGAGAAATAAATAAACCATCAGAAGTGCCTTTTCTTAGGATCAAATGCTTTTATTGCAATGAAATTGAAAGCAAAACAGTAGAACTAACTCCCTAAATGATCTCTGTTAATCTGCCAAGTGAACAAATTCTAACTAAGTTTGGAAAGCCTTAAGTACTCGCATTCAGTCGTTGACGATCAATGCTCAGTCATTTGGTAAATGAACCTTGTTTGGATTCAACTACAATTCAATTTAAAATCCACTTCTTCTCTTCTTCCCTGTACACACAAGGTGGCTTTTCAATTCTTTTTTCGATTTAAGCAGAGATCTTTGTTAGAAGATAACAATAAAATGTAAAGTAATTAGTAGCGTACGTGTCTGTACTCTAGCGAGTTAATGATTTTTCTTTAATTTATTAACATGGAATCGGGGCCGGGTGTGGCACAACCGATTTGTAAACGGATTAGTTTGCACATTTATACATAATTAGCTGTGCTTATTTTTTTACAAACATTTATCTAACTTGCAATGTAATTTGTTCGGGTGGAAACTTGCAACTCAATTTTGAAGCTGATATCTTTAACCGATTGAGCTGAAATTTTGTATATACGCTTAGTTTGGATGACGATGCCTTTTCTCGGCCCTAGTCTCGAAGGGGGTTCCTTATCGAAACTAGGGCTCCCAACTCCTGAGTTTACACATTTTCACACAAAGAAATACTACTAGATAGAATTGGTCGAATTGCGTGTATGATTCAATTTTCTAAGTTCTGGTGTAAGGGGGTTCCCTCCAGATTCGATAAAAAGCTTTTATTTTCATCGGATTTCACCAATAATTCCAATACTTACGTCGTTTTTCACTAAAGTGATACATTTTTAGAAAGGTCTCATTGAGTATATTACAAAAATATAAATGTTTGAATTCTAGTCTCGAAGCTGTGCCTTCCAAGTGGTGGATCCCGATTTCGAAAGGGGCTCCACAAGTTATACAAATTTACACAAACAAAAACCACCTGTCGATAGCACGAGTTGAGTCGAGTCTATCTTCGTAGTTTTGTGGCTCTGGGGTCAAAGGGATGCCCAGGTCGGTGGGCCCCGAAAAAAAAGAAGTTGAGCCCCAACTCAAAAACTTAAGAGAATTTTCAAAATCCAATTTCGAATTCTTGTTCGGTGCCTCCAATCTGACCTGAAACTGGAATTTGCAGAATATAGCATTCTTATCTCGGAAGTTATTCAAAGAAAACTGAAAATTAACAGTGGACTTCGAAAAAGTTTTGACGAAATTGCTAAAACCCTGAATAAAATGAAACGTTTCAAACGTTTTTGAAAGCAAACATCTATTTTGATGTGTTTTTTCACTGTCTCCATTATTCATAAAGATTTATTCTTTTTAACGCATTTAAATAAAAATGTAAATACTCTTTTATTTTTGACTTTTCTTTAGAAAAGCTTTTTTTACTTTTAATTTTATATTTGACTGATATAGATCCTTTCCCGCAGTAATTTTCCAAAGTGTTGCAGTTTACCCGTATGAAACGGCCCTTATTTAAAGAAGTCATTATTTTTACCATAAAGTTTAAGAAAGAAATTATTAAGTTTAATTCAGTAGTTCTCAAACTTTCACTACTGGCGACACAATTTTCAATCATAGTTTTTATCGTGCCCCCCCCCTAAAAATAATAATGTATTGAATGCAATAATAATGCACTTTGACGCTAAAGCTACAATACGATCATAATTATAAACCGTACAAATTAACAAGATAAGTATTAAATTTTGTATATGTTACTTTTAAGTAATATTTTTTTTTTTACTTTTTAGTTCGATTCACTATAAAAGCGTGTTTTATAGTTTGTTTTAAATCTATAATTTATTTAAATTTTTATAATAACTAAAGAAAATGTTCCAAATGTGCGTGTGCTTAATAAAGGACATAAATCACAGACACTTTTCGCTAACAACACAGGAACGTTATTTTCAAGCTAAACTGTCATATTTTGTTCACGTTTTTGTAGTTTTAATGTTGTTTGATGATCTACAAATAGAATTTTGAACTTTTTCTTCTTTGTGTCTTTTTGACAAGGCAAAGTGCTACATTATGGCTTCATAGTTTCTTCATAGAGATCTTTAGGCAGCATTTGAAAATTTCAAATCAACTCAAACGTTTCATGTCTAACGCTTTCTGATATTTACTTTCGCTATCTTGATTAATATGCATTATTTCAGTAGGTTCTTCAATTGCTTGATCAGTTTCAACTTCCTTCAATAGGGATCACAGATGCCCATTTTTTAAATATTCTGTTTATTTACATTTATAAACCATAATAAGTCGTACAACACAGCAATCAAAACTACAAAATTGTTCATGGGGAAAGTGGAGAATGTTCTAAAAATAATTGTGTAAAACGCTTTGATGATGCATTATATGTTTCAAATACTCATGCTTATCCATATATCATAAAACTCTTTCACATGGAAAAAGATGAAACAGAAATATATTATATATATTTACAACTTCCCTAAAAAAAAAAGACGGAGATAACCATACCAGTAAGATCGAAGGTCAGCTAAAGTAATATTTTAGGTTAAAAGAAACGTAAAAAAAAATCTCTCATCGTTCTCATATTGACCGCAAAGCAAACAAATTTTTTTTTAAAATTTGGTTATAGGATCAAAATGGCTAATGAGCGTTTGAAGTGGAATCTTTTATTTTTGATGATCACTAGATGATAAAAATAAATTATATCAGTGTAAATGTGTATTTTTTATTATGTCAGAAAGCAAGCATTTTGTTTTACTTCATTCCAAAAAATTATTTTTTAAACCTTTTATTTTCAATATGCTCGCGCCCCCCCCCAGGGGGCGCGCCCCACAGTTTGAGAAAAACTGGTTTAATTACATCCCTCGTAAGGCTTTTTTTTAAAAAAGAAATCAATTACCTTTTTTGCTTGTAGTCTTACCAGCCCCGATGATATCCAGCCTGTTTCTGCAAAGTCTGCTGTAGAATTTCTATAGGAAAGATGGCGAACGAATGGCATGCGTGACACCGATGGCACACGGCACAATATTTTGGGCACCACACTGTTCCAAATAACAAAGTTCACTATGAAGTATTACAAATAAACACGAGTGATCGGTCACGAGGTGGTGGGGATTTGATTCCAGACACATTTAACTATTTGAAGAAGCTGACTTACGCCATTTTAACCATATTTTCGTCTACATATGCTTGTGAATCATTATTTTCAGAATTGAATAGCATTTAAGACTTCCTTAGAAACCGTTTAGCAGATGACTCTAATTCAAAGCAACATCTTACAATCCTAATATAAGTTGTTTGTCATCTATAATCTGCAACCACAGATGTCCCACTAATGTTACTTTAATTTGAATTGCCCGTTACTCTGAAACGTTTGCAATGCATTTTATAATAGTATGTATTTTTAACACTATGTATTTTTTAATATCAAATAAAGAGTTTTGAGTTGTTAGTATTTAGTTTTATAATTTTCCCAATAATCACAAGTCAAAATTATTTAATGGTATGTCTATACTTTATCAAACACTTCTCTAGAAAAATTGTATGCACGTTGATTCATTCATGTTCGCCACCCCTGGTCTATAGTTAGAGTTGAGATATCAGTGATTATTATTGTACGCAAGTCTACAGCATCCCGATACATGCTTGAGTAGGCCTTTTCTTAGATGTAGATAAAAAAACTCTATGGAGTGATTTCTATAAATTTTGGTGGCCAGGTAATTTGGGCCTCCACATCTAATCCATCAATTATGAAATAAAAAATAATCCAATCTCGTGTTCGAAGTTCCATTACTAACTGAAGATGGAGACCATTTTGATGGCAAGTAACAATGGGTTTTAGTTGCTGCATCAGGAATATTTCCAACATGCACAGATAAATGTTTGCCGTCATAAGAGTCTCAGCCAAGGTAAATGGTCCCACGACTATCATACGAAAAAGCACAATAGATAATTATTTTTTTATTGTTTCTTTCAACGTTATTTACTGACTCGTGCAATACTTGAAATGTCATAAGCCCCGTTTACATAGACGAAAGCCGCCGTCAAAATACCGACACGGATCCTCTCTAGACCCGTTTACATTACGAGAGCATTTGAAAAGAGGGTTTGATTTTAGTACCTCTCTCTCTCTCTCTCTCTCTGGTTTAAAGCAGGGTAAATGCAGACAAAAGCGAGTTCGTTTTCAAAATTTTCCCATGATGCATTGTGACCATGGTTCATTTATTCAAAGTTGGCTGCTGTTATTGATTGTGCGAGTTAATCTACTGAAGAAATAAGAGCTTTAATTCACATCTGGGGAAATGAAAAAAAATACAACAAAAATTTGATGGAACTGTCTGGGATTCGGAAGAGTGTAAAGTTTTTTTTTTGATTAATTAAAAAAATGGATATGGTTTGACAGTTTCGCATATTCGTAGCAAAATAAAAGCTTAGAAACAGGACGTTTTAGGTGCTAATTTGATATAGGAGTTCTACGCGCCAAGTTGTTGTTTATGTTCGCCAAGATGTGCGATAACATTACAACATGGTTACAATGATATTTCTATCGTTTGGTGATGTGGTTAACATGGGGATGTCGTTTATTATAGTTAACTTTTATTGGTATTTCTAAAAATTCAGAAGCCAATTTTACTTAATACTATCAGCGTATCGCTAATAAATATTCTTTTTAAAAAATCGACGGTGTTGAAGTTAAGGTCATTTGATTCGGACATCATGCACATGAAATTCATTTTGATTGGTACATTTTTACTGTCACACTTTGAAGCTATACATGGGGCTATTGGCAAAGGACCTTGAAGTTTTCATCCACGAGTCGCATCAGGTTATCTGAACAACCTTGATCGCCGAATTTTCACACCAAACAAAAATGAGAATTTTGAGACTCGAAAGATTTACGCGAGTTAGAATGCCGGGTATTGTGGTCACTTAACAGTACGTTTAGTTCAAAAAATAATGGATATAAAAAATTCTATCCACATATCACACTAAATTTCATAATTATGGTGCACAACTTAAAATTACACTGTACCTTTTATCGTGATCCGAATTTGGACTACTGCAGGGGTGGCGAACCAGTAGCACGCGTGCCATTCATGGCCCGTGACACAATATTTTGGGCACCCCAGTGATCGAAATGGTTTGAATTTTATTTCAAAATAACAAAGTTCCCTATGAAGTATTGCAAACAAACGTGAGTGATAGATCTCGGGACGGCGGGGAGCACACTCGTTTGTTATTGTCTTGCCTTTGTTACGTCGTGGATTATAGTTGCTTATGATGCGAAATTTGTCTACGCATAGCATAGTTAATTTCGTCGTTTTGAATTCTACAGTGCAAAAGGTATTTTTTCGTAGTAAATTCAAAGTTTTGAGATGTTAATATTAGTTTTATTACTTTCTCTATAACCACAACTCAAAATTATTTGACGGCACGTCTATATCTCATTAAACACTATTTTAGAAACAATGGCCCGTTGATCCATTAAGGTTTGCCACCCCTGGCCTAGTGGTTTGAGAAGCGGATTCCGGAAGGCTAGCCTAGGGTTATATCCCCGGGAGTCTCTCTTTTTAAAATGTCTCTATTTTTCCTGAGAAAAATATATAATTTCTGATCTAATTTATTTTCTATAATCCTTTTTTAAATTTCATTCCGAATTTTATTTCATAGCTTTTAAAGAAGCCTTTTTTCTGTAATTCTCTTACTTAGGATTATTTTTAAGCTTTTCCTTTAATTTCCGCGATCCAGTTTCTTAGCTGCTCTCCCATTGGTTAGGTTAAACACCAACAAACCCAGATCTGAAATTGGCTTTCATTTTAGAGCTTGCACTGATTTCGATTAATCTTTTCAAGCCCTTAATTCATTCTAATATTTTGTAATATATATTTTTATTAATAATCCGTTTTACTTATTAAGTAATTTAGTTTACCAAAGGGCAAGAGTCATTCAAAACCTTAATGATGAGAGGCTAAGGCCAGGCACTTTGGGCTTCGCCCTCCCCAAAAGACTAAAAACTCTATTCTGGTGGTGAGGTGTGTATTCTGCTCTTTATAGCTTATTTCTCGTCTCCATTCATAGAAGCAAAAGTCTAGGTATTTAACTTAAGAATTACAGCTTACAAATTGTTGCAAAAAAGTAATTTGAGCATAAGTATTTCATATAGTAATTACAATGTTTATCCGAAAATAAGCTCCAATTTTTTCCGATGGTAATAATATTGAAAATTGGATGAAGCTTAGAAAAGCGGAAAAATTCGTTGGGTGGCAGAAATTGAACATGCACTGACTGTGAAAGCTCTTAATAGGTTCATGTATGTATTTAAAAGTTAAATCGCGTACTTGTGTAAAATAAATTAATTATTGACTTAATTAGTTCTCATTTTGTTTTTTTCTGAAATTTTGTAAATATCGGATATCGATAAACCATTTTACACTATTTTTTTTCACAAAAAAACATTGGGAATTTAAGGTGCTACTTAGAATTGATGGTGGCTTAGATTGGAATAAATACGGTGGATGTGTAACAAATTGGACACAAAAACAATTTCATATAATTATTTTTATGTATACAATTTATTTTTCACTTCTGAAACGGGTAAAATAAGTTAAAAAAAAGCTAAGTAATTTTAAATAAAAACATACTTGTAGTTAAAAGCAGAAATTATGAAAACTGAATTTTAAAAAATAAGTAAAATCAATGAAAGCATAGCAACTAGTTTGATATAATTACATTAAGTCTAAATACTTTTCTTAAAAAATTATGAACGCTTAAATAAAATAAGAAATATATTGTGTACCTATGACAAAGTGTTATTGGATTTGCTTTGCAAATATTCTTTTAGTGTTTACTATATAATTAAGAAAATATTTATTTTATCTTTTTTTTTATGACCAATATTTAAAAAAAATTTCTATCTTAAGAACATATTTAAGATGTCTCAAGATATTATTATATAGAAATCCACTTTCAAAAAATTTATTATTATTAAATGCATCTAATTCCCGATTTTTTTTTAAAAAATAGGAATCAGAAGTTTTATTTTTTTCCCCTTGAATAAATTCTGTTTCTCTTAATAAATTATTCCTTTAAATATTCTTTGTGATCCCATTAATTAATCGTTTCAAAAGCATATTTGAATAAACGTAACTTTTAATTTTTTTAAAGGTCTATGATTAAAAAACTACTTTTTTCGAGTATAGACGATTCAATCTATGTAATAAGGTTACTCTATTAGCGGCCTCAACTTTTCGCCAACTCTTATACAAAAATCTCAAGCCCAAAATACGCTAAAAAGAAAGACTTTTGACGGGTTTTATCCGTGATCTTTCTATCAATCCTCTTGGGGAAATTCTTCTTAAAATGCAGGTTGATTTTTAATGAATGAATGGGGTGAGTTGGAGTCAAATTTTTCTCTTTATATATATATATATATATATATATATATATAAATTATACACACATATTACTACTAACCATAAAAAATATATAAAAATAGTGCCACACCAAGGAGGCTAAATGCTACAGAATATATGAACATAAACATAACCTACTAAAACGGATTTGTAACGATGAAATTTAAACGACAGGTAATTGCGATAAAAGATGCTGTGATATTCAAATGATTATGCTGTGATATTCAAATGATTAGTTTTTCTTCAGCGCATTCAAATAAATCAGACGCCCGTAGTGAAACCTACAATGTGTTTAAATGAAGAGATTTTTCGACCGTTTTCTCATACAGAAACTGCATGTGAACTTTATTGCCTGGTGAAAAGTAGTTGCGATGCTTCGTGCGGTTACACTTGACGCTGCATCACAGACAGGAATGTCTTCAATGGTGTGATCAACGACGAACCTGGGCACCCGAATGGCGAGATTTTATTTTTTCAGATGAATCCAGATTCTGTTTGCAGTATTAAGATGGTCGTATCCGTGTCTGTTGGCATCGTGATGAACGCACATTGGAAGCGGGCATTCACCTCGTCATACTTGTCCATCACTTGATGTGACTGTATGTGGTCACGTCTATTGGATACACGTCTTGGTCACCTCTTGTTCGTATTGACGGGACTTTGGACAGTTCACGTTACATTTCTGGTGAATTTCCACCTGTAGCTCTACCCTTTATTCGAGCCCTACTAAACCCCCGTTTCGGCAGGATAATGCACGACCGCAAGTTACCGGTATTGTACGGACCTTCCTTGACACGAAAAATGTTCAGCTATTGCCTTGGCCTGCACGTTCTCCAGTTCATTAAAAAACGTCTTGTTCATGAATGCCGATCGACTTGTTCGTCACCATATGCCAGTTTCTGCGGTTGATGAGCTGTGGCATCGTGACAAAGCTGCATGGACATCTGTACTTGTACATACCATCAAATCTCAGTTTCACTCAATGCTCAAGCGTATAAGTGCTGTTATTACTGCCAGAGGAGGTTTCTCTGGGTACTGATTTCTCAGAATATATGCACCAAAATTTTTTGCAAATTTAATCGCTTGTTATTTCCAGTATTTGCCCAATAAATATCATTTTCATCAATTAATATCTACATTTCTTCCTGGTGTAGCAATTTTACTGACCAGTATGTATGTAGGATTTTCCCTTTGAAACATTTGTAAAAAGGTTGAGTCATATCCTTTTCAGAGGACCATAAATCTCAATTTTATTTATTACTGCATTCCGAAGCAGCGCCATCTAGTGAGCTTTAGTAGCTCCGGCTTGAATAATTTTTCGGCAGAGGCCAACTAACTACTGCTAGTTCAACACGTCGCGTCTTTACCGCATTTCCGCGCCCAGCGCGGCACCACCAGTCCTAACATCCAAGAATGAGAAAGGTTTATTTCCCCGTCTTCTAAAGGTATTACTCAACTTTTAATTAACTTAATTCCTGCATGTCTTTCTCTTTGTAATTATCTTTTTTTGTAAATATTTTCCTTTAACTTTAAATAAATTCTCTTTTACTTTGAAGTATTTGTGTTTAAATGACTTAGATTCAATTAATAATTCATCACTCACCCTTAAATACTTACCCCTAGACAAACCACCTCGCCAATCTAAAATCCCGCCTTCTGAAGAGTCTGATTTTTATTCGAAGATTTATTCGGACTCCCACATGTATATGTTACAGTTAAATCTGGAAAGCCGTTAATATGCAGATAACCTAGCCCAGGGGTGTCCAACCCAAATGACCTTGCTGGCATTTCGGAAAAACATTATAAACTCGTGGGCTGCACATAAAAATATGTATATATGTATCAGATTTGGAATCAAAACACATTTATTGGAGTGAAAATCTAAAACAAAATGAATTATTATTATTGTTTTCATTATTTTTCATGTATACAGACATAGATAATATAATAATATTTATATAATATAATAATAAAATGATCAAGTAATGTTTAAAATATTACAGTTGCCATTTTCTTGAAAATTACGGAGTTTCTTTTGAATTCATTTTTCGTTACTCATTGTTGAAATTTGATTGTGCTATCATTCTCAAACGATTAAGTATACATTGCCTTTTATCTTAACCACCCTGAATAATTTTTTTAAGCTTTAAAAAACATCTCTGACTGCCTCTTACTTTTCGGACACTCCAAACAGAAAAGGAGAGAAATGAAAGTCGCACACACAGAGAAACAAGTACCCTCCATTGTAAAGGATATGCATAATGCAATTCGGAATTAATTAAAAAAGTAATTTATTATAGTAAAATCAAACGTAACTGTTTGATAAAATATAAATCTGTTTTAATCTATAGGACGTTTCTATTATCAAAAAGGATTTATTTTAAAACAAGAACAGTTAACAGGCAAATACATTGTATATATATATATATATATATATATATATATAATTTCCCCTTAAATAAATTTCAAAATGAAAAAAAAAGAACTTTAAAAACCTGATATTTTTTTTTAAATAATTAACCCATTTATGCCATGGTTGAAATATAAACCAACTTTCACAACCTCTTTTGTAGGCAAATATCTGCAGGAGTGACTAACTGAACGTTTTTAACGAAATTGCTCTGCCCCTACGAAGCAGGTTAAAGTCACAAATCCAACCCCAAACGCAATCTTTAACTTCTAAACTACAAAAAACTTTCACTCGACATATGTTCCAAAAACTGAACACTAGGCATAAATGAGTTAAAAAGAGTCGCAACTTACATACTGGTGGGCCACTTGTGGCCCACGGGCCGCGTGTTGGACACCCCTGACCTAACCAATTGACTCTTTCCAGAATAGTTTAAGGTGCCTGACTAGTGTAAAAATCGTCAATTTTGATGAACATGACAAAAAAATTTTATTTGATATTTTTAATATTTGAATTTTCTTCTTTCTAAAAATACCTTACTTTTGCTTGTACTCCAATTATTTACAAAGTTATAGCAGTTTTTATGTCAAGTGAGAACAACAAAAACGAACCGGAAGTTAGAAATCGAAACCGGAAGTACTTTGAATTTGAAAGATTTTTACTGATTTTTTTTTTGGAATTTTATTGAATTTATTTATAAAATATTAATTTTGGTAACATTAAAACTGAATATGGTGATATTCTTTTAAAAATTATTTAATAGTTTTAGTAAAATTTGGCAACAACTTTACAGGTTTGTTGTCATTTTTCGATTTGCTTATGTTGTAGCTACTCGATTCTTCGCTCCTCGTTTAATTTATTATTTTGATATATTTTATGAAAAAAACTGTCTTTCTTAAGACAAAATATTGATTAATTATGGCTAAATCAAGATCTGGGAGGTCTAAGAAGCGCCGATTTACTGGAAATCGTTATACCCCATTCGTGCCACAATTAATGAGAATGATGAAACATCTGAGCTCAATTCTACTGAATCCGCTAGTGCCAAAAAGTTGGAATCAAGCCATACAAGTTTGGAAATTTTCTCAGAAAGATTGTTTGAAACTTCTAAAGACAATAGAATTGTCAGCTGGACAACTTTGATTTCATTTTTTTTGCCATAGTTTGTTGTCCTGATTGTTATTCTCAGGGCTTGGAACTTATAGAAGACTCTGTCAGTGGATTATGCTCACATATGAACCTAAAGTGCAAAAACTGCTCCTTCTTTAAAGGTTTCCCTACGACAGAGAAGATGAAAGGTTCTTGTCTTATAAACTCTTCAATTGTTTTGGGGCTAAGGATAATCGGGAAAGGATTTTCAGCTGGCAAAAAATTATGTGCTTTCCTCGGTTTACCTTTCCTGTCAAAACTTGCTTTCCGCAATCAAGAAAGAAAACTGTTGAAAGCAACTGAACGCGTTGCTCAAGAAAACATCAACGCTGCATTGAGTGAAATCAAAGGCTCAAATAGTTTCACTAAATGTGGAATATCCATTGATGGTACTTGGCAACGCAGAGGCTACTCATCTTTGAATGGGTGTGTAAGTGCCATATCAGTTGACACCGGTAAAATTTTAGACATTGAAGTTATGACACAATATTGCCACATATGCGCGAAAGGCAATAGCCAATCATCGAAACATGTATGTTCGAACTACAAAGGTTCCGCGGGGAACATGGAGGTTGTTGAGCCTACCGTATATTTGAGAGATCAAATATGAGGAATGTACAGTACAATGAATACTACGGAGATGGGGACTCAAAAGGATATGAATCTGTTAAAAACTTTTATGGAATTAATACAGTAACCAAACTCGAGTGTATAGGTCATGTATAGAAACGTGTAGGGGGCGGTTGCGTCAATTAAAAAAACGACGAAAGGTTTGGGAGGGAAAAATAAATTAACTGATAAATTAATCGACAGAATTCAGAACTATTATGGAATAGCTATTCGAAACAATGTAGGTAATCTACAAAAGATGATGAGTAGTGTAATAGCTGCATTTTTTCACTGTGTATCTGGAAAAAACAATTCATTGCATGGACAGTGTCCTGAAGGATCTGAGAGTTGGTGTCGTTACCAAAGGGCAAAAGCAGCTGGGAGTCCCCTCAAAGAAATTGAGCAAGGACTTCCTAATAAAATTATAAACCAAATAAAGCCTACATATCTAAAACTGTGTAATGAAACTTTGTTGAAAAAATGTCTTCATGGTAAGACACAGAACTGCAATGAAAGTTATAACAACATTTTGTGGAATATTGTTCCCAAAAATATATTTATTGGACTGGAAACATTTCGTTTGGGTGCACTATTAGCTCTAATACTTTATAATTCTGGTTATGCTGGTATATTATCAGAAATTCGAAATGTAAATGGTTCCCTTCCTGAAAGTGTTGCTCAAGAGTTACTTAAATTTGATAAACAACGGATTTCAACATCTTTAAGACATTCTTTACCGATTGCGAAATTGTCTCGAAAAAAAAAGAAAAGCAGCTAGAAAAACAAAAAGTACTAAGGATGAAAAAACAGAAGGCTTAGTATATTCATATGGAGGGTTTTAAAGTACTTCTTTGCAGGATTTTTATTCTAATTTATGATAACTTTTGTGATAAACAATATTTTTCAAGAGTTTTTTCGTGAATGTTTACTATTGGTAAAACAACACAAATATATTTTGTATGATATATTTCTTAACTTCTAAAATAATATGGAATAATATATATTTGTTTTTCTATGTAAAATATTTTTATTTTTAATGCAATAAGGTTTTTTTTAAAGTGCTTTTTATACGTCTAATCTGTATTTCGTAAACTGTGTACTTAGACTTTAAGAAAAAGCTTTTTGACACTATAAAATTGTTAAAAATATTAAAAGATAAAAGTTTGAAGAAAGTATATAATATTCATAATTGCTTTGAAAATGTTTGTTCTTTTGATATATAGAGGTTTTAGGTTTTTTCAGCAGTATAGTTTTTTAAATTTTGAATTTTAAATCTTTAAATGCATTTTTCTCTGAAACAGATTTTTTTACAACACGTTAAGCATGATATCTCAAAAAAGTTCTGTAGGTAATTGTCTGTAATTTTGTGTAATTGTGCATTATTATAGTATGTATGCTGTGACGGTGGGATTAAGAAAAAAACAGCATATTTACCTTTTTATGATTTTTTTCTGTGTGATAAATGTGAAATTTTTGAAAAATTTGCATTGCGTGCACTTTTTGACTTCTAGTTCAGTAACAAATTAAAATTTTTCAAAGATATTAGGTCAATTCATTAGTAACTGTTTTTTGAGTAAAATTATGTGGGTTTTTTGAAATATTATGCATTAGAATTTATTTTACTATGTTTAACGTAACGTACAAATAACGTCTAATTTAAACCTAAAATTGGCCATATTTAAAAAAAATACATTGAAAGAAAATTTTTTTTGCTGTTTTTATTAGTTTTCAGTTATAATTAAACAAAAAATGAGTTTAAAAATAAATTTTCAGCAAAATTTCAAAAAAATGTCTTCGCAACTAGTCAGGCACCTTAACCTAAACATTAGAAACAGAGTAGCAGAGATTTAAGAGTATTTGATGAAAGACTCCTTGAATTATTTTATAATAAATTTAATTTTAATGACTAGTAAGTTTTGGAAACAAATTGAATTATTAAAGTTCAAATATATTATAAAGTGCAACTCTAAGAGCTACTAATGTTTAGCTTGGACTAATAATTAAACATAATTTCATTACATGTTTCGCAAATTCATTTCCTTAATATGTTAAAACATTTGATTATTTGTATTGCAGTTTTTCAATTGATTGATGATGGATTCTATCAACTAATTTGTTGTTTGCCTGACTTTATTATCGTGGTTCTTTAAATATTAGAAAATATACAAATAACGTTGTGTTCATTTCCTTAATTGCAATAATATTTTAAATAAGTTGGTTCTTTGTATTTTAATTTTTCTATTGATTGATTGCATTAACTTGATTCTCTCTCTTTGTATACGGAAAAAACAACAACAACAGCAGTTAGTTTAAGCATACTGAAACGTTTCTGTTGTTCCGCCAAAGACCATATTTTCCCTTGTACTAGTGCCTTGTAGGTAATCTAAAGATTGTCAAGGAAATTTGAGAAATGAATCAATTTTCCATGTTTTAACGGATCCCCGTAGTTAATGTGCAGATTACCTAAACAATCCGCACTTTCGCGCTAACATATATATAGATTAAGAGGATTCAACTGCGCAAATGATATAGATTTAGTCCTGATATATAAACTCTCCTATATTCAATAAATTCACTAAATTAGAACGTAAAATGTATTTCAAATGAATAAATAAAAACTACAATTTCAGGTGTTTTAGTAAAAGGTTTTATAAATTTTTCGTATTAAATATAAGAACAGGTTTTCGCTCATGTCCTAACACAGGCATTTAAGATCTCTAATTTTATTTCGAATTTGATATCATGTTTACGTTAAAATATATTCAAGTACAAAATATCAATGTTCAAAATTGGAATCATTTACAAAAGCCATTTCTGGACTTCTGTGTTGTAGAAAGTGTTTGTTGATCCCTGTCTTTGAGTCATAATATTTACATTTGCAATTGCAACAAACACGAGACATTCAAATTACATTTTACAGTGTTCACTGCCCCAATTCGAGTTTCGATTCCTAACATTAAGTAAGCACCCTTCATTGTTGTTGCGGGGTTGAAAGGGAATGTGTACACTTCGAATAAAGTGTTTGCTTGCCGAACAGAGGATTGTCCATGTCCTTCAAACTTAATCGAAGCGAAATGAGAAATCGGGGAATAGAATCTTCCCGGTATTTAGGGAACAATGTACTGCCTTGATACATTTCGATGTCGAATGAATCATTGTTAAAGACCTTTGGATGGGTGGGATGTATTCTCCCAGACAGTCTTGATCGCAGTGTTGTTAGTTGCAAGTTGGTAGTTACATCTTATACGCAATATAACATTGTGTTTGAAGATTATGTATAAGCAGTCAGACTCCGATGTAACGAATTAATCGGAATGGAACATTTTGTTCGCTAATTCGGAGTTATTCGTTATATCGGGGTTCAAACAAATTACACATTTTTTCTCTTACCTTTTATAAATTCTGAAATAAGCAACTACATGAAAAATATTTATAGTTAGAAATATAACATTTTTAACACGCTTTTATAAGATTCACTCATATGTGATAGAATTTTTAATCAATTTTTACCCAATTTAAAAGGTCAGATTAATTCGAAATTTTGCACACTTGTCAAGGATCGCGCTGAATATACAATAATTTGATAACTTTGTTCCATTGTCTTAATCAGAATCATCAGGAATAACGATTACCAGATTTGGCGGCTAATTCCATATACCATTTCCATATTTGGCGACTAATTCCGTAAACTATTTCCAGATTTGGCAAATAATTCCAGATGCTATTTCGAGGTTTAGCGACTAAAAGATTAAATTACAACCCTAAAAGCGAAAACGCGCTTCAGCATTTTCTTAACATAATATAAACAATTGCTTAGTTTTTCTGAAAATGGAAATAAAAATAAAAGAATCATGCATGTGAAAAAAAATAAACCAGGCCGTATCGATGTGCTGTTAGGAAGCCAATGGATATTCCAGATTTTAAGAAATGACGCATTTAAGATTAATCGATCAATGAATAAATGGTGGCCGCGGTAGCTGAGTGGTATAGGCATCGGATCGTGGCTGGCTTTGTCACGAGTTCGAGCCCAGTACCACTAAAGACCCGCCGTGCAGGGCAGTGATGCACGCTAAATCTGTCGAGAGCTGAAACGTCCTCCCGTTGGTGTGGTGTGGTAGTTAGGAGAGGGGGGTGCCAGCTCAGGTGTCATCCACGTTCCTTGACAATGGTTCAAAATTACGTGGTCCATCGCCAAAAGCCCTCGTGTAGCTGAACAGTGCGACGTTAATCTTCACTCACTCACTCACTCAATGAATAAATGATAATTTAAAAAACTAAAAATAACACTTTTATTATAGATCGAACTAAAAAACGAAAAATAAATTATGTTTTAAAAAAAACTAAAAAAACACCGTTCTATGATTAATCGGTCTAAAAATTAAAAAAAATAATTCTTAATAAAAGAATAAAATGATTAACACAAAAACTAATGTCATCGTGGTAAAAGCGTGGGTTGCTTTGTACTACATTTTTGCACTAACGCAGTATTTCGGAATAGAACTAGAGCAAGAAATTATAGCAATTTATACGGAGCACTCCACGCTTTTACCCCAAAGGCATTAATTTTCTCGTTAATCATTTTATTCTTACATTCAGAATTATTTTTTTCTGCCCTTTTTCTTGCCATTCATATTTCCCTTTTCTTCATTTCACGTTGAGACCACAGACACTTATTTCGAAATACATATGTGTATACTAATTGATTTGTTTTAATTACATTTTGCATTATTCTCGTTATTAACATTTTTGTATTCATTTTGCATTGCGTTAAATTAGTTTAATCCTTTCGTGATTTTTTCGATTCCTTATTTTGGTATTTGTATTATTACTTCTTGGATTTCTTTAAATGTTTGATTATTTTACTTTACTTTTAACTAACAACGTTGGTTTTCCGACCCGCATGTTTGCCGTGTGCGGCGTTCCGTAAGGAGGAAAATGGTGTCCTGGGAATACCTTTGGCCCACGCTTCGCTGTAGACGGGAGGCAGGAGTGAGCCCGCTCCTGTCAATTGGCTGGTGGTACCTCTCTTTGGTGACCCCGAAGGGACACTGCTGTAGGATTAGTGCTGCAGATAAGAGTGTCGGGTTTACCCATTAGATCCTCACCCTGATGCTGTAGTACTATATTCTGGGTGTACTCCAGGTAAGCGCCGTGCCTGGTATTTGCCAGATGACCGTCACACTGCCTCCCTTGTCGGACTCCGTGGTGGGTGGAGGCACGCCAGAACGAAGATTTTTACGGTTACATATGGATCCAATGCTGTTGTGCCCGGGTAAAGGCCTTGTTTTACCCAAAAAACCTAATGTCGGTCAAATTGCTACAAATGTCAGATTTTTTTTGATACCATTACAATACGTTGAAATTTCTAAAAAATCACCATTTGCCATTCATAAGGCACTTATTGGAATAGGTGGAGAACCCAAATCTGTTAAACGTTTAAGATCAGGGGACCTTCTGATAGAAACTTTGTCCACCTTACAAACGAAGTCGTTTCTTCTTTCAAACACTTTTCTCGATTCTTCCGTTACCATTAGTCCTCACAATTCGCTCAATACCTCTCGCGGTGTCATTTCTGAACTCGACTTGTTCAGCACTTCTGAATCAGAAATACACTTGAAGGATTTTCTGATCAGGGTGTGATTAAAGTCAGGAGAATTACAATAAAAAAAGATGCTACCATTATCCCTACGAAACATTTAATTTTAACATTCAATAGCCCGAAACTTCCGTTCACAATAAAAGCTGGCTATCTTAATTGCAAAATTCGCCCGTACATTCCGAACCCTCTGCGCTGTTTTAAGTGCCAGAGGTTCGGACTCTCACACAAACTTCCTGCCGTGGTCAACTTACTTGCTCTAGATGTGCATCTGTTGAACATACTTCCACAGATTGCAGTCTAGAGCCTAAATGTATTAACTGTTCTCAACCCCATACTGCTGATTCAAAACTTTGCCCGAAGTGGAAAAACGAAAAACAAATTCAGGAAATAAAAACTAATGAAAATTTGACGTACGTAGAAGCCCCAAAACTAATAGTGCCACAGTTAGTCCAAACCTATGCCGAGGCTGCAAAACCCTCCATAGTAAACAATTCCACCCAAACAGATGAAAATATCACACAAATAAAATGCCCGCCATTAAATTTACTCCAACCGCTTTCATCCCTCCCTAAACCAAATGTATTAATATCCACTCCTGCTATTTCCACATCATCCTCATCAACTCAAGCAGAACTACTTCCTCCCATATCTGCAAAAGCAGCTACAGTTTTACAGCCTGAACCACCTATTCCTATGTCCAATGTCGTACTTTCTAATATGTTCACCCCAATTGAATCTTCCTCAATTGTATCCACTTCCTTATTCAACGATATTCAACCCCTTCTGCATCGAATACTGAACGGTATTCCAAGTTAAATTCAAAAACACGTATACGAAAACGAAAAAAAGAATTACTTAAAAAATTAAATGAAGAAAAAATAGAAATAAAGATGGCACCGTATAGCCGTAAAAAACCAGCTCCAACAGACTATACGACGGATGAGGAAGACATGATCACATAGGACGTTGAGGAAGATGAACTTGAACAGCATCCTGATCTTGTTAAAAAAGACGATAAAAAATATTGGAAAGGTTCCTTACTTTTAATACCAACCAGACTTAGAAAATAACTTTTTCTCAATAATACCTATCGAACTTGGCGGGGAAATACCCCACCAATATTAGTTTTTTTTTATGATTGAATTTTATGAATTTTTCGATTTGACCTTTTTTACCTGAAATTTAGTTAATTTTTTAATGTTTTCTTATACATTTAAGGTTTCAACGAATGTTTGGCCCTGTGTGGCCGAAATCGGCTCTTGCGCCGATGGACCCTACAATCACTCACTGACTCATCCCCACAAATTTTGATTGCTTTTATTACTTGAAAACGATTTTTTAAGTGATTTGAAATTTTAACTTTTTAAAACTGTATTGTCTACGCCCCACCAAAAATTATATGCTTTTACCTTATAGAAAAAATCCATATTTATGATATTTTATCTTATACTATTGTTACTGTGTTTTAAATTTTATATAACATTTTAAATTTTCTTAACAATTGTTTAGCGCAGTATAGCCAGAATTGGCTCTTGCGCCAAAACCCCCAAACTCAAACTCAGAATTATTTTATGACTTTTTAGTTCAATTAACCATAAAAGCGTGTTTTTTTTTTTTTTAAAATTATAATTTATTTATTCAACAACTAAAAATATTTTAAATAAAAATTATTACGCAACAGTAAATTAGAAATTTTAAAATACTAAATAATAAATGTTTGAAAATCTCCGGACTCGAAAGTGTTCTTTATTGACTTTATGTAGAGAAGAAAATACTGCGCTATTCACATTCTGCTTCATACGGTAGGATTTTGCAGATTCCAAACAAAGTAAAATGTAACAAGTTATCGATTTGGGCATCAGAAATCTCTATGCATCAACAATGTCCTCAACCGCAGTTGCACCGACATCTAATATGTAACGTAATCGTAAAAATCTTAAAATATCCCCTGCGTTGTGGAGTGGGTTGATATAAGAAGTGAATTTCCAATCCTATTCAAAACTCACACTATAGATTACACTCAAGACTCATCTGCCCCTGTTAAGTCCAATAATTCTAATGGAACCCTTTCCCGTCGGAATTTGTTGCGAATAATAATAATCTTTTTCTGTTCCAGACAAAAAAATATGTAATTTGAAAAAAAGTCCAATTTTTTCAAATCATATTTAAAAAAAAATTGAAATAATTCGTTAAATCAGCGTTTCTCAAACTGTGGGGCACGATAACCCTACGAGGGTGGCACGAGCATATCGAAAATAAAAGATTAAAAAATTAATTTACTAGAATGAATTAGAACAAAACACTTTCAGACATAATAACAAAATGCACTCTCATATAATTTATATATACCATCTACTTTTATTTGATTTGCTGTAATCTCATGATGAGATAATTTATTACATTTTCTTTTTAAACCTAAAATACTACTCTTTCAGAGAAAAAACGAAACCCAGACTCAGAATCCAAAAAATGTAGGAATATAAAAAAATTCATTACTGTTATTATTTTTGAAATAATGTACATTATAGCTGTAGGCAGCAGAATATATTTGCTGATCATCTGTTTGACCTTCTAAGTTATTGGTACAGTGAACTATGACCCCTCTCTTATGTGTTTGCTTCTCATTTAGGCAAGTTGTAAATAATGTATTTCTCTGTTGCGTTTTTTTCATGTAAATGAGTTTTATTATATTTGGGACTTTGAAGGATTAATTGGCCAAGATTTATTTTTATGAGTATTCTCATACATATAAAGCATAATGAAAAACGTTTCACACAATTTCTTTAGCAGTAACATCCTTATTATTATATTGAATACACTTTTAACCCGGAAGTGGTCGCGCGGGGCACACAGATCGCGAAATCGTTAATTCTGGCAAAACTGTTTATTTGTTACCAAAGAAAAATTGAAAAGTCCTTGAAAGTAGGTAAGCATACTTTCTCTTAATCAAATTAGTCAATGGAATCACGATTTGTATCGTGTACAATAAAAATAATTTAAAAAAAAAAGGATTGGGGTGACTCAATCACCCCGCGTGGCCATTAACGTAAGTATCGAGTGTGTGCTTGCTCCCGGGATAATACATTTTGAAGTCTTCTCGCTTTAAATATTAAAAATAACACAATTACTCTTCTCATTAGAAATTTTTATTACTTTTCAATATTTAACATTAATTCTAAATGCTAATTCTGTGAGGCTTAAAATTACAGTTCGCTTAAAACTAATTATAATAAGAGCATTCGTTTTAAAATCTCCCTTTACATTTTTGTAAACAATGTCGCGCTTTGGGGCTTACTCTCCTGATAATTCAGCTATTACATCAAGAATGTGTTAGTTTTTTAAAAATGAACTCGTGGGAAGAGCGGATATTTCAGACGTACTTTTAATGTATCAATGCTGCACAAGGTACTTGATAACTAATTTTATTAATACCAAATTAAGGGCAAGTGTAATAAGTATTAGTGCCCTTCATGGGCTTGTCATGCAGAGGAAAGTTTTTCAAAGGAAGGTTTACGATTAGAAATTGACACTCTGAATATTTTTTCTACATTTGGCTGATATTTATATTGTGTATTCAAAGCAGCCACCACATTTTGCAATCTGTTCCAATTTAAAAATTCGAGAAAGAAAAATAAAATATATTTTACTTAAAAGTAACATATATAAAATTTAATATACTTATCTTATTAATTTGTACGGTTTATAATTAAAATCGTATTGTAGCTTTAGCGTCTCTCTCTAAGTGCATTATTATTGCATTCAAAGCATTATTATTGTATACGGGGGGCGATAAAAATTATGATTGAAAATTGGGTCGACAGTATTGAAAGTTTGAGAAGCAGTGCATTAAACAGAGGTCTTATCTTCCGTTTACTCGGGGACATAAAATTTCGTTAAATGGGGGTCCGACTTTAAATATATAATATGATTCTTACTTTTAAATGTTTTATTTTAATTTTCTACCGTGGCTCTATCAATAGCTTATTATTTTGTAGTATTTCTATCCAAAATTTTAACTGTTTTAGTAACAAATATTTAAATTATGAGTGACCAACCCGAATAATCTTGCGGGCTACTTCGGAAAAACATTATAATTCCGACTGTGCATATAAAATATATTATGTATATTATATTTTATATTAGATTTAGACCCAAAACAAACAATTATTGGAGTGAAAATTTAAAACAGAATGAACTATTATTATTGTATTCATTATTTTTCATGTATACAAATATAGATAATATTATAGTAATAATGTAATGATCTAATAATATTTAATTTGTTTATAATTAGTGAGATATTTGTTACTCAGTTCTTTCACTTAGTTTGTGCAAGTAGTAAATGATTTTTCAGGTTTTCGTCGTTAAGGTTGAGCTCGATTTATGTTCGATACATTTCTTATTTTATTTCAAATTTATTTACTACAAAACACGACACTAAAAACAAAAATATTGCACAAAATTACCGCATTTTGTAGAATTGTGTTGAATCTCGCAACCGTCAAAATTATACAAGGAGGGCTGCAGGCTCAACCCCCTCCTGATTTAAATAGTATCAGGATTGAAGATGAATGGATGCCGCATATCTCCAGTGTAGTGATTAGTGACGCTGACTGCTGTATCGTAGGTGCTGGGTTCGAATGCTGGTGAAGGCATGTTAATATGTACAGCCTTTGCGGCATGGGGTACTCTAAATAACCGTCGAGCTATAAGCAATTTCGTTGGGGTAAGAAGACAGATGGGAGGTCCTTGATTACGTACAGGGTGTTCTTCCTCAAAATTGGAGTGGGACTATGCCAAATCATACTGTAACCTGTTTTGTGCTCAAAACTGTGGATAACACAGTCATACGTCTAGCCCTTTGCCGTGAAGAATTCCGTGGGTTTAGATCTGACACTGTTAGACAGGTGGCATTAGCAACAGCAGCAAAATTAAGGAAGGATTAATTTTTTTTTCTTATTTATAGCTAAGTATGTTATTTAAAATTTTATAAGGTGGGTTATGAAATTTTGAAGTGGAGTCCATAGTTGAAAGTAAATTAATTTATCCGAATACATCAAATACATTTTTTTATTTTGTGATAGAGAATTATTTCATTACAAAACAGTGGGGGAAATTACTTTATACGCAATGACTAATATAGTAAATTATTTAATTCTGTTCAGAAGACATCAAAAGTAATTATTCAGAAATTATGACAGAAAGGATCTTTTAACAATGCTTAGAGTTCAAATACAAATGTATTTCAAAGTTAGCATAAAGCATTCTAGCAAAGGATATTTTATTTCTTAAGATAAACACAAGGATTGTGTTCTCTTTTCCACGCATAGCTATTCCTATTTCTGGCTCATCTATCCTATGTGCACTGCCATACACCCAAAAAGGCATCGTAGGAAATGACCTCAAAAACTGAATTCCTGATTCTATGAGTTTTTAGCACGCCAAGGAATATATGTCTAAAGACGGCAGGCAAAACATGCATCTTTTTTTATGTAAAAGAAGTTTTCTTTCAAATAAGCACCTTCTATATCATGATTACTAAAACTTTTCCCGCATACATATGGTTGATATCTCATGAGGTTCGCAACATGAGTATTAATGGAAATAAATTAAAAATACTGTCGAATCTGTTTTTGTGCGGTCTTTTTTTTTATATGATTTCCTATTTGTGCGATTTTATTTTTGTCGTCCTTTTAAATGCAATATTTTTTTACGCGGTATATGAATTTCAATGGCTTTGGCGCCACTGTAATGTTTTCTATCTATTTACTAGTGGCGTAACGGAGAATGTTATGATCCTTCTCCCTCCTGAAAGTCAGCTTTCGCCTTTAATATTTTATAAATTAGGTAAATAAGTATTTAGCGTTGGACTCCTAGAGTCCTATCCCCCCCTCCGTGAAAGGACTCAATGGTTTTGGCTCTGCTATACTGTTTTCTATCTATTTACCAGTAGTGTAACGGAGAAAGTTTGGACCCCCCTCCCATGAAAATCAGGTTTTGCCTTCAAAATTTTATAAATTGGGTAAATACGTATTTAACGTAAGTCAGGCCTTGGGCCCCTAGAGTCCTGCCCCCGTAATGCGAGGGTGTACGTTACGCCACTAAAAGCTTGTAAAAAGACGCCACTTTGCTCAGTGGAAGGTGACAGCTTAATGTACAACCTTTGAATGTTTTCCCTTCGTTCCAGTACGACAGTCATTTCGTGCAAGCAGTTGAAAAAGGGACAGTTAAACGTGTTCATTGGGAGGCCACAAACCGTTCGAAATGCAGCTGTTGTTGAAAAGAAGGAATATCTGATAGTGAAATATTGTTGTTTGAGTGTATGAGTTGAGATCTGAACAGGTTCTACGCATGCAATTTTGTGTGATCATGTGCAGAGCGGCTGCGAAATTTGTTCCCAAGCTTCCATCAGTGGAACCGATAAACTCAGTAAGCTCAGTTGCAGATGCACTGTATCTACTGGACACTATCAACGCTGAACTTGGTCTCCTGTGAAAAAGGATCCCGGTTTCAGAGGAGAAATGAGATAAGGCAGAAAGCGACTGTGGAGCTGAACAACATTCCAAAAAAAAAGGCGTCTATAAGTGTTATCGGCAGTGAAAGGACTGCTAAACTGTGTGAAGGCACAAGGGCCTATTTTGAATTTGATTAGGATTCTGTCCAAAATATATTTTCCCACCATGATATATTTTCTGACCAAAGTTCGGATACTTTTCAAATACACCTTGTATTCGAAAGACGTGAATGCATGAATACTAACATTTTATTTCAATGATACGGAAATGTTTACATAGATGTCACTTGCAATATCTTAAAACATTAACCTGTGCTTATTTTGTATTTTTTATTATTTAATGGCAATAACTTTGATTGGTACTCATAAGTTTGACGGTACTTATAAGTACCACTCACTTCAAAATTACATAGAATAATCATTTTTACGAATACTCCAACGAAACTTGACAGAAATATTCGTTTAAATCCACTCCTGTAAGATATATGACAGCAAGGGTTCTATGATGAGTATTTTAGCAGGGAAGGCGAATAGTCTTATAGCAGAAAATGCGTTTTCAGCTGATAGCGATTTTAGCGGATTGCTAAAATTGCGAATTTCGTTTCGAAAAAATAGTTAATGTTAATAGGTAAAAGTCTTAATTATTTTGTATGTTAGTAAAGACCTTATATATATATATAGACAACAATTTGATTCTTTATTTTAAGATAACAGTGAGTGTAATTAATTTTACAGTTGAATATCTTTAATTAATTAATAAGTTCTAACTAATTAAATTTCCCAAAGAAGAAAATTTTGTTTATGTATATCCCTTAATTTTAAATGTTGTGATTAAAAATATTACATGAAAAAAACTGCAGTAAATCATAATACGGTAGATAAAGGGGTTGAAGTTTTAAGTTCTATCGATTCATCTGGAAAAGATTTTGCAGATTTTAGCGGGTTTTTTGAAAATAGATGCCATTGAAAAGTAATTTCTCTATTTTACTTTCAAATTAGGTTCAAGTTTGATTAAAAACTGTAAAAGAGCATATCATTTATCATAACCTGTAACTCCTACTAACGTATGTCAGTTTTTTATGTTTAATGGACTAGAACTTTTGGGATTGACAGTAACACTTAAGTCATATAGAATAGATATAGACCTTTAATTTAATACCAAACTTTGCTGATATTTCTTGCTATTCCCAAAGTTATGATTTTTTTTTCAGCGTTGGCCAATGGTATTATTCGGCGTGCCTTTTTCAATGCGTGGAAGGAAGAGCAAGATCCCAAGCGCCAAACTAATGTTGTTTTGAGTTTAGTTATAGGACTACAACGGACTTTGATAAATGTGAGGACCAGCAACAATTAAAATTTAGAAAAATTGTTAAAAAATTCTGCCCGCTTGTAGGGGGAAAATGGATGAGGTGCCATAGAAATGAAAAGTTCTTCTCCAAGTCGAATGATACGTGGTTGTTGGGGAAGTGAGATTTATATTAGATTTTATTATTTTTGAGAAAAATATATAGCTAATATTTTAGTGTGGTATTTTATGTTTATTTAAGCTTATAATTATTATTTTTTTCAGGATTATAAACTTTAAAATGCTTTTTCTCAGTTTGTGTTTTTTCACATTCAAAATACTACTTCCACAGTTATTTTACCAATCACTTCCATTTTTAACTAATTAAGGTATTGTAAAATCGATCTTTAAATGTGTTTAAAAAGTGTATAAAAATGTGTATAAAAGCACAAAAAGAGTAAAATTTTAAAAATTTCCAAATTCTTTTTAAAAAAATTAAATTTGTAAAATTGTGTGAATATAATCTGTGCAAAATTTTACCTCGTATCTATAATAATAACAGTAATAAATAATAACATTATATGAAATGCTAAAATATAATTTTTAAATACATATAAATAAAAAATTCTCAAAGGGTGCCGAGTCCTTTTAAACACTACCTATTATCTTTTATTTTATACATACATTGTTATGTTTGATTGTATTTGTTTAATCTTTTAAAATTTAACTTTTTTTAACTTGTCACACTATTTCCTGTATATATTTTTTCACGTGTAAATTGCTGCTTTTGTTAATATTCTTAGATCCTTGTTAAAAACTAGTTCCTCTTAGCACAATCATTTATTCTTGATCAAATTCAAACTTGACATAAAAATTAGTTACGACCTTATTAACCTTATTTCTTAGTAAAAAACAGAAAAGAATACCCATTTTGCATTATTAGTATGATTTTTAATCATTATATATAATTATGAAGACTTTAAAGCCATAAAATAATTTCCATGTGCCACATCGGAAAAACTGCCCACTGTTTGCCGTTGGCTTTTATAAATTATTCATTTATTTAGCTAGATTCGTTAACCCTTTCGAGATTCGAATAAGAGAAATGTGTTTTTCAATACAACTGTAGATTCAGTCTGCTGAATCAAAGATATTACATTTCATTGGTGCCCCGGATATGGTTTATTATGTAACATTTTGTTATATTGTAACAGAGTTTGCTTATAAATCAAACTCATTGGCAATTGTGTGTTTAGTATAATAAATATAACTAAATTTCGTTTTTGATTCCTTTTTATTTTCGAAGGATTGCTTAGTAATACCATTTTGTTTGGAAATGAAAACAAAAAATGGTGTACAAACATTTTCTCCTTTATTTGGAAGTTATATGATAGAAGATTGTAAATAGTTTACAGTTAAGTACACAGCAAATCTTTCGTGCATATTGACTTTATTCGAATGGAACTCAAAATATTTGCTGAGTATTAATGCATATCGTTTCCCTATTCTGTGCAAACATCTGATATAACTGGAAATGTTGAAGTTCGAAAATGCTAATGAGCCTTTAATTGAGTTAATAGAAAATATTGCTTCTCGGTTCATTTTAACTGAATCCATTAACTTACTAAATTATATGCCATCACACACACACACATAAAACCCATTATAGGGTTTTAGCTGAAATGTGTAGTTCTCTTTATGTATTACAAAATAAAATTTCCTTCTAACTTCGGCATTACTTGCATACAGAGAAATACGTTTAACGCGAAAACGCTTAATACGAAATATTGGTTAACATGAAATACTACAACGGTCTCGACAAACTAACATGTACCTAGTGTTATGGTATGGGCAATTTTTAACATCTTACGTATAGTGGTTGTTTTCTATCGTCGAGGCGTTCCAAACGCCCTCTTGCCAGGCGTGTACCTACCTTCCTCACTACAAAAGGGTATTCAATTGTTACACTGTCCCGTACGGTCTCCAGATCTATCACCGTTAGAAACATGTAGTTCTGGGTTGCTGAGAAACTGGCCCGCTATCCCCCTCCAGCTAATATTGTTGATGAAATGTATCTCCTTGAAACAGCATGGAACGAGTTGCCTGTTTTAGTCATCCGAGCCCAGTTCATCTCCATACCTATCCGTGTACGGGCCGTTTTTGCTGCCAGGAGTGACACTTGTTTGCACTAATTTCGAACCCTTGTAAGCCCTCAAACTGGTTTCAAATCTTATCATTTTGTCTTCATGCCATACTGTTAACGTACGATAAGTGATTTTTTTGTACACTGGGAAAAATATGTAGAGGATCAGATGGGTGTAATGAAATTACGCAATTATTTCTTCTAATAAATAACATAAAAGTGTAGCTGAAAACAGAAGAAGAAAAATCCATACGCAAATGAACGTACGTGGGGTCTAAAACCAGAAAAAGTCTATTAAGTGCAGAAATCGGGATTTTGTAGAAGCTGTTGCTTCTCATTGTACCAGTGGCGAAATTCAACCTTTCAGCTGTTAGTTTCAGAAAATGTAATGACAACGTGATCAACTGGAATTCATGGTTTGGTAAGTTATCGGGAGATTAGAATCTGAAGGAGCATAAAAAAATGTGGGCGATGGCAATAAGTGTCATTGCAAGATAGTGGAACCCTTCAACGTCGGTCAGGACAATGTCATCCACGAGTTACAGCAGAAAATAATATCTTGTTAGCAGCTCGTCGGGACAGAACAGTCAATGCGACAAGAGGAAGGTCTCAAGCCAAGCATTCCGAAGTATGCTTCGTGCGAAAGGTCTGGACGCATGCAGCTCAATAGTGTATATTCGTTGACAGCAAGAAATCGTGCGGCACGAAGAAAGTGGGCAGTTGCTCATTGAGATTATGTGCTAAGTGTTGTTAACGGACGAGTACCGATTCAGTTGAGTGTGTGACACCAGATGTGTTATGGTATGGAGAGAAAGAGGCATTTCAAATAATTCTGTATTCGTTCGGGGCAAATCATACTACAGACGAGATGGTTGGATGGCTTGAATGAGTTTACGGAACATAGAGACCTACATATCATTCGAAAGGGCAGTTTGGTGGATCAAAGGTATGCAGACGGGTACCTGAGTCCCTGTGTCACAACGTTCGCTGAAGCCGCTGGTAATTTCTTTCTTTTAATACAGAATAATGTCAGACCTCATCCACTAGTCTTGTGGAAAACCTTATTGAGGCAGAAACAATACAGCATATGGAGTAGCTAGAATTCTATCCTGACCTTGATCGGATCGAGCATGTTTGGAACACACTCAGACGAAGCTTTAATGCAAGACTAATGCCTTCTGTTACTGTCCAAGACTTTGAAATCGTACTTCCTTCAGAGTGGAACAGTTTCCCCCAAAGAGTCGCATCGATACCATCTATGCAAAACAGGTTTGTGACAGACTTTTAGTAGCTCGGGGAACCACACACTAAAAAATAAAATCTGTATCATTTCCAAACATTTAGGTTTTTGTTGTTTGCATGTAACTAAATTGTTGCCTAAAGCATCATTTCTCGTTCTTTATACCATTCTAAAGAATTAAAGATCTTATGCGATAATTTTTTTGCTTTTTTTCTATATTGCATTTTGTTACGCCTGTACTCTCGATCTTATTTATGCCCATGCTTGGCTATCGCTCAACTTTTTAGCTTAATCTCTTTTTTTTGAGTAGTGTATTTGCTTTCCTTCATGGTGCTGCAATTTTAGTGGTCAACAGTGTATTTAACTAAGCAAGCCTATTTATTTAATTTAATAAACATACTATTTTTCCTCGTATATATTAACTAAAAACGGAAAAAAATATTATGATTTATTAGCATCATTTTCATTATACACGTTTTTAAATAAATATTTATTAGTTGATGAGAAAAAATTATCACATTATTATTTGTCTCCATGCAACCGTGAAAGAAATATTTGTCTCGCTCCAATTTTGTTAATACGAACAAATGGCTTAGAAATCTGTTATTATTTGAAAAATATTTCCTCTCCACAAGACAAAATGTACTCCAGACAGACGTCGAGTAGTTCATGTCATGCTTTGTTAAACTCATTAGCAGTTTAAAAACATTTTTCTAGGGATTCGCATTTATCTAAGAGAAAAATTGCGTTTTGCCATTTTCTTTTCTATCCTAATCCAATTATATTTTTTAGCTCCTGTAGTATTTTTAAAACTAAGACAAAATTTTAAAAAATGTACAAAACTTAAGTAGATTTTACTATCACATTTCTGCCTTTAATTTTTAAAAAAATCTGTTTGCTATTACTTTTCAAATTTTGCTTTTGTAATATAATTTATGCATTAAAAATATTCCATTTCATTTCCATGATTAGTAAATATACAGGCGAGTCTTCATTTTTTTTTAAAAAAAATTATTTCTCTGAAAACGAGAGACGATAGTTATTGCAATTATACATTTTTATCGATTGTTTCATTTCCGATTCAAAAATGTATTTTTCTCGAAAGTGTAATTATACAAAATTGCCATTTTTCAGTATTCCCCATCCTCTAAAAACATTGCTTATTTCTTCAGTCAATGACTTTTTCAAAACCACGTGTAATAAACAGAGCATGTGCAATGAATATTTAAGACGTATATCCAGAAAATATTTCGCCAAATCCTATTTAAATTTCACCAGGATGGTTATAACTAGTCAAAGCTTCGAAATCTGTATACGAGGTGTTTCTGAATTCGACCGACAAATTCAGAAGTGTGATAGTAGGCAACGAATTAACATATAACAAGGGATCGCCAACCACATATTGTCGGTTAAAATGACGATAATAGTATCCATCGATAGGACGAGGAGCTAGGTAAAGGGAGGGACCAAACAAATGCAAAGATTTGAAGAAGCGTGGAAGGGTTGAAGAAACATGCACTCATGCAAATTCCAGAGTTTGTACAAGAAGGATTGCGGCTCATGCACAATGGTGCACCAGCAAATTTTTTGATTGCTGTACGTAACCACCTCCATGCTACATATTATGGGAAGTGGATCGGATACGGAAGACCTGTTACTTGACCTCCACGCTCCCCGAAATTCAACTCCTTGGATTTCTCCATCTAGATCCATTTGAAATTGCTCGCTGTTGATTACAGTGGATTTCATTGTATGGATCTTCGTCACTTCAGACGACACCATCCAGCACACTGGGTTTATTTAAACACGCACAACAGTCCTTCGTCCGTCAGCGTTGGCTAGGCTACGGCCTATGTGACTGCAATTTCGAACAATTCCTGTGACAATCACATATCGTAACATTTCTGACTTCGAGCTGTGTTGCAGTGTTCTTATTATAGACATGCTTTACGTCTAATAAATGTATATCTTGCCTATTATGGCCGTTTTCAATTCACTCTATGCACCACCCCTTTACCCAATGTTCTATGGTAGTCGTCCCCATCCTATCTACTATTAACTTAACTCAGTGGTACGACAACCCATAAAGGCCAAAGCCTATTGTGCCTAACTCAATGCACGCGACTTTGGGCCTAGGGTGCATAAGCAGATGTTCCGGTCAGATGGTCAGCCTGATGCGAAACTTCCAGTTTTAAGTTCCCAAGCAGGCTTGGTACTCATTTTATCGACCCGCTAAAGGGAGGAAAGGCTCTGTCAACATTGCCCAGCCCGGGGTTTGAACCTCGGACGTGTGGTGTGGAAGAGTGATGCACTAACCTTTGGGCCACTGTCCTATCTACTATTATCCCTCTGAATTTGTCGGTCAAGTTAGACAACACCCTGTATATAAAGAGATGTATCTCACTGATCATGATATCTTTGGAACTATTAGACCTACTTATAGCAATTTGGTAGCAATGTTCCATCATCAAATGAGATCCGCTAAGAACAAATTTTGCTGAAATCAAATCCTTTGGGGGGATCGAGAGTTACTGGGGCGTATAGATTTAAAAAATTCCCGTTTTGAACTAATAGACCTATAGTAATGGAATTTGGTATGCATGATTTTTAGTTGAAATCCTCTTTTTTTATTTGGAATACTGTAAGAAGGGGCGGGCTTTACGGATATTGACTCTTCAAGGGATTTACGGGCTTTAGTGATATAAGAATTTCCGTTTTTGAATTATTTGACTTAGACGAGAAAATTTAGCAATTATGTTTACTTTATTGAATAAAGTTCCCCAAAAAAAGGGTTTTGCGGAAATTTACTTTGTTAGAGGAGTTACTTGAGAGTAAAAAATCAAAATATACTTCAGTTTTTAGATTTTCCAGTCCTTTCCTTTTTAAATCAAGTGATGTTTAAAAGAATGTTTTTCAACACAATCGAAAGCTTAATGCAAGAACTTAGATATCAACAATATATATATATATATATTTATACACCATCATGAAATGCTCAAAGAAGTAGGCGAGTAACGGCTAGTTTCTGTATAAATCTGTACGTGTCTTTCTGTTTCTAAAACGTACGAATTTAGAAATTTTAGGAGAAGGGACAGTTCAAACGCATTTCACGAAAAATGAATGAAATCATAGTTCATTCAGTAATGAAAAATAAACTTGAGTTTTTAAATTCTAGAAATAGTTGAAACTAAAATAATTCTTTTTATAATTTAAAAGACATAAAGTGGAACCAAAAATTTTTCGACCACAAACAAAAAGAAGAAAAGCGTACGCGGAATGAATGATGGTATAATTTATAAAATATATTTTTTGAAGGATCTCTTTTTCGTTTGTTCGGTACAATGAACAATCAAAAAGTTTCTCTCTCTCTCTCTCTCTCTATATATATATATAATTTTATTGTGCTGTTTGAACAGATGCAATTTTTCAAAATATAGTGTTTTTTTAAAGATTTTATGACACAAACATTTTTTGAATGATGTCCCTCAAGACAATTTTGTATTATTGTAGACAAAGAACCGAGTACTAAAATGAAACATTTTTAAAAAGATCGCAGAGATCAATACAAAGAGAAGATGTAATTATGAAAGAGTAAATGTCATATTATTTTATTTAAAACAATGTTGAAGTCAATTTGAGACATAAATACAAATCATCACTTATAAAAAAAAAAGTATGCTGAATTTTAAAAATGGTTGAAAACAATTAAACAAACAAATGTCAATTTTTGGCACTAAAGAAAAAAGAACAAACGGAGCAAACTCCAAAATGAACAACATTTTTAACAAAGATCGCAGTACAGATCTAATCCGAACAAACGAACATCCGGTTAATCCGAACGGATGAAAAATTTTATAAAAGGACGAAAATGTGAATATTTCAATATTTAAATAATTCAAAACAGTTCTTTATTTAATATGCACGCACTGTACATCAAGTTATGGTACAAGTTTTTCTCCAACCATAAATTGTATAACATTAAATCACCTTCACCTTTATCTAAACGCTTTAGAAAGTTTGTCTTTAAGAGTAAGTGCTGAATTTTTTAACAAAAAATACAGATAAATGTCCAAAAACACAACAAACTGTTTTCACTGGTAGAATATCACACTGTAACATTAAACAAACAAAATGTCAAGTACGGGCACACGTTTGGCACTAAGTTAGGAACACGCGTCGAAGTGGGAGTACAGTTCACGCGGCAAAAAAGCGGGCACGTACGCTCACAACGACAAAATACATAGACACAATAGACCCGTACTCCCGGTTTAAATAGTGACAGCATATCCGAACAATCACGTAATCCGAACAGGGGTCGGTCCGATATTGTTCGGATTATCGGAACTGTACTGTATGAGAACGAAAATCGGCACATTCTGCACCGTAAATAAGGAAACTGGGAATTTGTCATGTAAGGCAACTGACCGACGCCTTGTGAATCAGAGAAAAACATGTCTAGTAGGGTGAATGATTATCTCTAACAGCTTTACAACTCTCGCATCGGTGTTTTCTACTGTTGATCAGGGTCGTTATCCACCTCTGGGGCAGACGTACTCACTCTTACTCCAGTACATTCTTGAGCTCATCGTTCGATGTCTTTGAACTGCTATTAAGCGTCCACACCTATTCGATGGGATTAAGGCAAGGACCGCTCCGGTGCTTGAATCTCCTCCAATTGGAGGTGTTCATCTACCAAATAATCCCAGTGTTTGCATGCGTCATTACCCATTAAGACAGTGGCTCTCAAACTTTCAATACTTGCGACCCAATGTTCAATCTTCATCGCGCCCCCTCCATACAATAGCAATGTGTTGAATTCAATAATACAATACTTGGATGCTCAAGCTACAGTAGGATTCAAACCTCTTAAGTTCAACCCGCGCATATAAACGTCGCACTCAGCTAAAAGGTTATTTTCCTACACACGTCTGTCAAAAGTACAATCTTTTCGGTGCACTGCTATCCGTAAAATTATTGCGAAGGCTTTGGAATGCAATAAAAGGACAGTGTTTTCGAAGGATGTACTTATTTCAGAGGATTTGCTTGGTTAATTTTTTCTCTCCCCGCCCACAATACATGACGTCAGCCCGCCTACATGGAAAACGGTGGCGAATCGCATAATTTGTAATCGGCACTTGAGGGATTCATTATAAACCGTGCAAGTTATCAATGTAAGAATTAATTTTTTTATATAGTTTTATCATGGGATTACTGGTATTTATTATAATTGTTCTTAACTTAATATTGTTAAATTAATTTACATTGTGCAGTACTGATACTTTTATAAGTGTACTATATCACTGTAAATGTGTATTCTATTTTTTGTTATGCCAGAATGTATTTTTTGTTTGTTTACTTTCAATAAATTAGTAATTTTTTAAAATCTTTTGTTTACGACTTTTCAATAGGCTCGCACCCCTTTCATATAGTTATCACTTCCCCCAAGGGGGTGCCCCCACAGTTTGAGAAACGCTGCATTAAGATGAAATTTGGTTCATAGAATTCGTGGAAAACTTGCTATAGGTTGCAAGATATCGTCCCTGTACTCTTGATCTGCCAAAGTCCAGCACATGAAGGTCGATATGCTGGTCCGCCACGGACCGTAACGGTCGACCCTATTGATCTTTTTCGACAATGTTAGAGATGATTTCAACTTTCGAGCTCTCTCCACGTGGGAACATGTCTCGCATATCTGTCCCAATCAAAGGAAACCGGGCTCCAATCCTCCTCTGTGCAAGACAGGTGTTCTCGGCATCGTGCTAGATGTTCCATTTCGTGCTTCATAGTCATAGGGAGCGAGACTGCATTAAATGTCTGGGTGACTGTCATCCGCGAAATGGATGTTCATGTTACATTATACAGGTTTAATAGACAGTTGTGACAGGTTTTAGGCAGGAGTATCAATTAATGGTCTCTAGCCGACGTTGTTGCCCTTTTGCAGCCTTAAGATATCTGACTACGTTCGGAGCCGGGAGTTTAAAAAAGCACATAAATGGATAATTTTCATGAGACTTAGTGTCACTTAGATTAGAATACTTGTATAAAATTGTTTTAAGGGCATTTTGGAAAAACATTGATTTAAATACAATATTTCGGCAAAAAATTAATTTAGAATAATCTTTTTTTCAAAATGTTCTCTTTTTATAAAAAGTGCTTCTAAAATATTAATATTTCGCTTATATAAAGTAAATACTTCTCTAGAGAGTCTGAACTAGGGTTTTTGAAAAATTCACATTATTTTCAGAGTTAACAACCATTGAAATCACTATCAGTTTTTTTCTTAAAATTGCTCCCCTCTGCTGTCGTAAAATATGGATAAACCCACTTATAAGTTATATATTTCAAAAATTCTAGTCGAGCCTCTGTAGAGAGGTCTTAACTATATACAGCAGTGCTTCTCAAACTTTCAATACTGGCGCCCCCTTTTCAATCACAATTTTTATCGCGCCCCTCTTATACATTAATAATGTACTGAAAGTAATAAAAATGTACTTTGACGCTAAAGCTACTATACGCGATCTTAATTATAAACCATACAAATTAATAGCATAAGTATTACAGTTTGTATACTACTTTTTGCAAAATAAATAAATTAAGTAAGTAAGACAGTGCTTCTCAAACTTTCACTACTGGCGACCCAATTTTCAATCATAATTTTCATCGCCCCCCCCAATAATAATGTATTGAATGCAATAATAATGCACTTTGAGTATTGAATTTTGTATACGTTACTTTTATATAATATATATTTTAAGCAAATTACTTTTAAGTAATAATTATAATGTTATGTTATTTTTCCTTTCTCATTTTTTAAATTGGGACAGATTGCAAAATGACATTTAATTAAAAATTTATTTCGTCCATCATGCATTTCTAAAAGTACAAATGTCATTAGAACAAGTAATATAAAAAATAAATTTTAAGTCAATTCCTACTTAGGCCAACAAAGAAAAACTTATTTTAGTTACTTTCTATTAAATAGTTTCAGTTAATACAAATATGCAATACATATGACAGAATCACAATGTTAAGCGACAACAGAGAAAACGACTTTCCTTGCAATTTTTCCTTTTCTTTTCTATATATGGGGTATTGGAATATTCTATTTCGTTACTATTTATTCATTAATTAAATTTAAATTGTGTAAGAAAATAGTAAAGTAAAGAAGAAATCACACACATTCTTAGAAATTAGGTCATCTCGGAACGAATTTGAACTACCGTCCTTCAGATTAGAAGCCCAGCGCGCGCTATCCATTGCGTTACAGGGGACAGCACGAAAAGTTTTCCTTTCTATAAATGCTTTTGGACTATAATTTTTATTTGTTACTATTTATTCATTTTTTTAATTTAATTAATGAATTAAAATTTGAAAGAACTGTATTAACATGAAGTGTCACCCCCTACAAGTTTTAAAAAATGTATTTGAACTTGAATGAATGAATAGAAAGTATTTTATCAACGATTGAAAATTTGAACAAGATATATATAAGAGAGTGAACTTATAGTAGAAATTGAAAAATAGTCTACTTTATGTTGCGCTCTCTCATATCCATCACATCTGGCATTCTCGCGAGCGTCTGCGTGAGTCTGGCCAAACTATCGGACGTTTGCGCAAAACATGTAATAATGCTGTACCTCGTACAATTCCAATCAGTCTTGGTCCATTTGATGCTTCTATAGCTACCAAATCTATCTTGAATGTACATTTTATAATTTGCGCGTTAGTTGTAATTCACACTATTAAGTATTACTGCAGAAAATTGGAACAAAAAAAGCATAGGTAAATTTTTAAGTCGTAAGCGAACATTCGACGATAATAAATCATCAACAAGTGCACATACGAGCATAGTTCCGAAAATTAAATCAAGGAAATATTCTCAAGAATACTTGAATTTTGGATTTACCATTACTGAAGTAAATGGAGAAGAAAAGCCCCTGTGTGTTATTTGCTCAAAAATATTGGCAGCAGACAGTATGAAACCTAATAAACTTAAAAGACATTTCGAAACGCTTCATGGTGAGTACATTAACAAACCTCGAGAGTTCTTTGAATCAAAATTAAAATCATATGGAAAACAAAAAACATTTTTAAAAAAACTTTGTCAGTGAATGAAAAATCTTTACTTACTTCTTACAAAGTATCATATAAAATAGCCAGATGTAAAAAGCCTCATACTATTGCCGAAGAGCTTATTTTGCCTGCAGCAATTGAGATTGTAGAAACTATGTTTGGAGACAATTTTGCCAAAGAGTTGCAGTCCATACCCCTATCAAATGATACTGTTTCCCGTCGAATTGATGATATCGCTGAAGATGTAGAGCAACAGCTTTTCGGTAAGTTGCGTGATAAATTGTTTTCAATTCAGCTTGACGAGGCAACAGATAGCAATAAAGATGCTCATTTCATTGCGTATGTTCGATTTTGGGATGGTATGTCAGCGGTAGAAGAACTACTTTTTGTAAACCAATAAAACTTAAAGCAACAACAATAGCATTATTTGATATTTTAAATAATTTTATAAACGAGGCAAATATAGAGTGGAAAAATTGTGTCGGAATATGCACCGATGGTGCTCATACAATGTCAGGAAGATTTAAAATTATACAAGCACTTATTAAACAAAAATCTCACACTGTGCATCTGTACACATTGTATGATCCACAGAGAAGCTCTGGCTTCCAAAGAAATTAGTCCTGTCCTGAATATTGTGCTAATGACAGTTGTAACTGTAGTAAATTACATAAAACTGAGACCCCCCTTAAAATCAAGAATCTTTTCTGGACTTTGCAAAGACATGGGCGCAGTGCATTCTTCGTTGCTATTTTATTGTGATGCAAGATTGTTATCACGCGGGACATTTTTACAACGTGTTTATGAATTAAGAAATGAAATTACCATTTTTCTAGAAGAGGAAAACCTACCGGAAGCTGAGAAATTTCGAGATGGTTTATTTCTGATGAAGTTGAGCTACTTAGTCGATATATTTGAGAAATTAAATATATTGAATCTTCAACTTCAAGGATCAAATGTACATATGTTTGACACGAGTGATAAAATTAATGCTTTTTGTAGAAAATTAGAATTATGGAGCCTAAATTTAAAGCAAAAAAACCTAGAAATGTTTGAAAATGCGGATAAATGTGTAAAAACTTACAAAACTGAAGAACAACATGTGGAAGTTGTTTATAAAACTATTGAATATCATTTAGCTATGTTAGCAAAAAATTTTAAAAAATATTTTTTGCTGAGGACAACTTGACAGCAAGTTACGAATGGGTGAGAGATCCATTTCAAAATACCCCAGAAGGACTCTCCACTACCGAAGAACAAAGTTTCATAGATTTCACATCTAGTGGCGAAATTAAAAGACAATTTTGTAATAAAACTCTTTCAATTTTGGACAGAAGTAGATGATGAATTTACTGAACTGAAAACAAAGCATTTCGTATACTTTTACCGTTTTCAACATCGTACCTTTGTGAAACCGGATTTTCTGCGGTGGATGCTTTGAAGACAAAATATAGATCTCAGCTAAATATAGAAAAAGAACTCAGAGTGTCAATTTCTAATATTAAGCCTTCATTTGAAAACCTTTGTTCTGTAAGACAAGCCCATGGAAGTCACTAATCATAATTAAACTTGCACTTAAATTAGTATTAATAAATTAATTATAAAATACATTGTGCAGTACTGATACATTTATAATTACACTGGCTGAAGTACCCGTTCTGCGATTATTTTTTTAAAAAATAATACATTATTCTTGATATAATAGCTTAATTGTAAGAAGAGTAAAACTAAGTGCACAACAATGCATACAAAAATATAAAATGATTTTTTAAATGAATGCTCCTATTATAAATAGTTTAAAACGAACTGTAATTTTAAGCCTCACAGAATTAGCATTTAGAATTAATATTAAATAAGGAAAACGAATGAAAAATTCCAATGAAGAATAATTGTGTTATTTTTAATATTTAAAGCGAGAAACCTTCAAAATGTTTCAACCCGGAAGCAGGCACCCACTCCACACTAACGTTAATGGCCGCGCGATCACTTCACCAAGTTACCCCAATCCTTTTTTTTTTATAATTATTTTTCTCTGTGCTCGATAAAAATCACAATTGCAGTGAATAATTTAACTAAGAGAAAATATACTTACCTACTTTAAAGGACTTTTTAATTTTTCTTTGATGATTTAAGAAAAAATCCAATAAAACTAAAGAAACCGTTCCAAATGTGCGTGATTTTAATAAAGAACATAAATCACAGACACTTTTCACTAACAATACAAGAACGTTATTTGCAATCAAAACTGTCATATTTTGCTCACGTTATTGTAATTTTGCTATTCTTTGATGATCTACAAATAGCATGTGTAACCTTTTCTTGCTTGTGTCTTTTTGACAAGGCGAAGTGTTACATTTATGGCTTCTTAGTTTTCTTGATAGAGTTCTTTAGGCAGCATTTGAAAATTACAATTCAACTCAAACGTTTCATGTCTATCACTTTTGTCATATTTACTTCGCTTTCGCTATCACGATTAATATGCATTATTTCATCAGGTTCTTTAATTGCTTGATCAGTTTCATCTTCCTTCAATAGAGAGATCACAGATGCCCATTTTTTATATTCTGCTCATTTACATTTATAAACCATAATAAGTTGTACAACACAGCAATTAAAACCACAAAGTTAATCGTAGGGGAAAGTATAGCATATTCATAGAAAATATTTCTGAACAAAAGTGGTCGTGAAGGGAACTCGATCAAAACAAGTACCTTGATTGTAAAAAACCGTTTGCCACTCTCGAAAAAGAGGCATAAATGTGACAAATTCATTTTAGTTTCCATTAAGACTGTCATATCGGAGGATACTGTCAAGAAACTGTTAACGAATAAACAGTTTTACCAGAATTTGGAGTGATTCAGCGCCTCATGCAACCGCTCCCATGAAAAAAATGTATTCGATAGAAAAACATCGATGTCAGTTATAAAAAATAATTGTGTAAAACGTTTTTTATAATGCAATTTCAGATTACTCATAAAAATACATCTTGGCCAATTAATTCTGCAAAGTGCTCAATATGCTTATCCATACATCATAAAACTCATTTACATGGGGGAAAAAGCAACAGAAAAATATTATTTACAACTTTCCCAAAAGAAAAGTAGACGGAGTTAAGCATACCAGTAAGTTTGAAGGTCAAAGAGATGATAATCAAAAATACTATTCTAGAGGTTACAAGAAACGTAAAAAAATCTCTAATCGCGGGATTACAGCAAAGCAAACAAAATATCTTTTTTTATTTGGTTTTGGGATCAAAGATAGCTAATGAGCGTTTGAAGTGGAATCTTTTGAAAGTGGAAAACCAGATGATATATATAATTTATATCAGTGTAAATGTGTATTTTATATTTGTTCAGAAAGCATTTTGTTTTACTTCATTCCAAACAATAATTTTTTAAGCCTTTTATATTTTCAAGATGCTCGCGCCCCCTCGAAGGGCTATCGCGCCCCCCAGGGGGGCACGCCCCACAGTTTGAGAAGCACTGATATACAGACAAAACATTATTATAATAGAAGTATTTTTCACAAAAGGAGAATATTTTGAAAATGGGTCATTCTATGTTCATTTTTTGTCAAAATATTGTACTTAAATAATTTTTTGTTTTAATACTATTCTTAAACAATTTTATAAACATTTTATAATCTACGTGACACTAAATATCATAAATATTATCCATTTATACGCTTTTGCAAATTCTTGGTTCCAAACGTTGTCGGATACCTTGACCAGGTCAATGGATCACTGTTCCTGTCTCTGTGAATGTTTCCACAGTTTGAACACCATATTTTTCGAACCCCCGAAGTCCCTAGAGCAAATAGATTGTGATTAGCCTGCCTCGAGTTTTCCTACTGCCCGCCATCTCGTGGCATCGTCTGAACGATGACGATTGGCTATACTAACGATTGGTAAGGAAGCAAATAAAAAACACTGATTGGGATCCTCTGTGATGTTTCAATACATCCTTATGCTACATGTTTTACAGAGCAAGTGATGTACCTCTACGCAAAGGCGATCACAGAGCCATTGCCTTACAATGTCAGAATTCCATGCATACCAGAGGCGTCCGCGAAGATCTTAGCTATCATTCGAAACCTTACTTCCTCATAGGCGTTTCATAATGTATTCTGTCTACCGAGAAGAAAAAAAAACCTTTCTCTTTTTAAATCTTTTCACCAGTGTACATTGCACAATCGTTACAACAAAAAATAGTTAAGATACAATTAAAAAAAGGAAAAGAAGGATTATATATTTTTTGTTCAGAGCTTTAAACTTTAAATTCTGATAAAATTCAGAATTTTTCGTTTTCTATGATCTCTTCAAGCAAAAAGACGTTTTCAGAATAACTGCATTTCATGATTAAGTTTCCCATCTGTCGACCATTTTGATTTCGAAAACGCATGTTAACCAAATTAGAGTTCTAATTTGCTCCAAAAACCTAGACGAAAGTATCAGTTTGAATGCAATGAGTGCATTTGAAGGATCACAATATTTAGTACAGGTTTTACAATAATTTGTTGGGGTTTTTTCTCATGATGGCTGAGGTGGAAGTTACGCTCATTAGCAAGATATTCGGGGATCCGAACACAATAGTGCTTCAGACACCATTAAGTAGGACGTGAAATGATGACCAATCGATTTTTACAATAATACCCTTCTATTAATTTAACATAAACCTGATTATGACAGGTAAGAAGACAATAAGCTAGTAAGAAATCATGTGTACTTATCTTTAACATATTTCACCCACGATATATTTTCTAATTAACTTCTAATAGTGACTGAATTCTAGCGGTACTGCAATGGCCATAGTAGCCCTATAATATCTTATCTCTGTCTCACAGCAGTTGTCCCGTTCCTTTGAGGAAAGCTGTTCTATTTTGAAGTGCCAATTTTGAAGATTGGAATAAACCTGAGTTAGTGAGGATAGTCGTCGCGGATAGCCCCATTGTTAGAAACAAATTTATTTTTTGATTTCTTGATTTTTAAGAATATTTCTTAATTATCTGAAAACTCACAAATGAACCATTGAAACAATTGTAAAATATTGGGTATAAGGAAAAGTTCTGTCGTTTTTGAACACGTGCACTTTTACGCGTTGTCCATCCTTAGGAAGAACACGAATCTGAGTGAAAGTGGTTTAAACAGTTAGATTAGTATACTATTGAGGCTTTATACACATTTCTCTAAACGGGGAATAATGCGATGAAGGCAGAAGGAAACTTGTGTGATGTGTTTGGAGAGGAAGCAGAAACAGCTTATACATGCCAAAGTTGGCTTGTGAAATTTCGCTTGGGTGATTTTTCTTTGAAATATGACAGCGTTTCTCAAACTGTGGTCCTTTGGAGGGCGGGATCTCAACGAGAATATTGAAACAAAATATTGAAACAAAATATTATTTTTAACAAATTACTAACTAACTGAAATAAAAAAACAAAATAAATTTTGACATAATAAAAAAAATACATTTTCACTGATATAATACACTTATAAATATATCAGTACTGTGCAATGTATTTTATAATTAATTTAACAACACTGTTAAGAACAAGTATAATAATTACCAGTGTTCCCGTGGTCTCATCATATACAAAAATTAATATTCAACTTGATAACTTGTAGGGTTTATAATTACTCTCTTGACTGTCGATTAGAAGTCACGTGCTTCGCTCCCCAATGCCACCGTAGGCCTGCCCATGTGATGAATGGGGGGGAGGGGAAGAAAAGGAATAAGTAAGCACATCCTTCTCGACACTCTGTCAAGGTTCTTTTATTACATTCCAAAGGTTTCTGAATAATATTATGGATAGCAGTGCACAGAAAAGATCGTACTTCGGACAGACGTATATGCACGTCTTTAGAAAGTAACGCTTTTGCTAAGCTAGACGTTTATATGCACCGGTGGCACTTAGGATGTTTAAGTTATATTTTAGCTTTAGCATCAAAGTATAGTATTTTTGAATTAAATACATTGTTACTCTATGGAGATGAAAATAATGATTGAAAATTGGGTCGCAAACATTGGAAGTTTGAGAAGCACTAATATATGAACATCATCAGAAAGGCCATCACTCATCAGACACGAAGTGGTGCGCAGTCTGAACAGGAGAGATGCCACGCTAACATTCACAGAAGAGGGCTTGAAGCTTGGATGTCACTGCTTTGGATTACATTAAAATACTTGCATCCAAATTCTAAGAGAAAAAAATTTAATCGACTGAATTTCTATATGTTCTTCAAATCTTACTCCGCCCAAAAAGTAACCGTTTTTGGACCACCAGATGACTGGAGTAGAAAAATGGATTACGTATAAACACATGCTGAAAAAATCTTGGATTTACAGAAGGGAAACATCACCATTCACATTCAAAGCTCGAGTGCATCAGAAGAAGGTTTTGTTGTGTTTTTGGTGCGGCAAGAAGGGTAAAGCACATAAAATGAGTTGTTGAAAGGAAGTGAAACTGTCGTTACCGTTCGGAACTTGTTGTTATGAATAAAGAAAAGTGTGTCTGTGCACTTGTGTACGCACGTAAGAAGTTATGCTTCTTTGGCGTAACAAAATTAAAATTTTTCTAAAAATCTTGAGCAGAGCAAGATGGGCCGAGGACGAAAGGCAACCACGAGCAGAGTTGAACGATACTAACCTTAAGTCAATCGGACCAGCCAGACCCGAGATAATCATGATTTAAATAAATTTAAACACACCCTCACAGGAACAACAGACCAATAACACGGGGGATTTTCGGCAGACTGTATTTGGAGAGGAAGTTGTGAGGGCGTCCCCCTCGGGTGCCCTTCTCCTTGATTATTAGCGTGAGCTAGAGGCGTAGGAATAACGGATGAACTAGAAGCAGCCATGATCTTAATATGTCTTTATTAAGATCTTTAACTTAGACGTCTAACAAGTTAGATAATAATATATATGAGATAATTTACGGGGTGGCTAAACACAACAATATATATAATACCGAATTAACGTAACCTGGACCCCTATCTGTGTACTAACTCGCCTAAACTCAATTCCTAGACTATCACAGATACGAATATTAAACAGTCATTCCTTCTTTTATTGTAGACTGAAGTAGCGATCACTATAATCCTAGATGAAGTTGCTGTTTACTCGAGTGCAATGGTATGACCTTGACATAAGGGCTCTCTTTCTCGTATATAATTTCTGTTTGCTGTCCTTTAACGTTTTCCAAAACCTCTTCACGCTTGAACCACGGATTATCTTTACATTCCTCAAATTGCCACCACGCTTACTCTAACTTCTGATGTTTAAATCTTCCTGATTTGCATCTTTCCTTCACGCTTCACTTCTTGGATTTGGTTGGAAAAGAGTTGCCATCAATTCTGGCCCCAAAGAACCCAAAGGACATGTTAAAGAAAAGACGCGAGAGCCCGTCACAAGGTGAACCGAATGAGACACACGAGACCTAATATTCAATATCTTGGCGGGAAGAATCGTTCCTGAGAAAATTAAGACATTCGCCTTAAGAAACCACGAGTTACGGTCATTTTAAAATAATTAAAACAACTAAATAAAATAGAAGTAGGGCACCCAGCAACTCGAAACTTGGCCTGGTTGTGAGGAAACACATGAGGAATCCAAATGGGTTGAGTTGCAAATGGGGCAGCGCTAGCTCGGGAAAGATAAATGAAACTAATTCCCCCGGGTGGGAGAACAACTTTTACGTATATGGTCACATACATCCCAACGATACACAGAATACTTGGTGATCTCAAAGTTTCATCCTTCTATCTCTGTAATATTGTGACGTCATCAAAAGGTCGGATCCCATAGGAATAACATGGGGATTCTAATTTTAGTGATAACGCACCCCCTTTTCCCACTACCTACACACGAATTATAACAAATGAAAGAGCTCAACGAGGTAAACCTATGGTCCGAGTTTCATTAACAAAGCTCAAAAATCCTCGGAGCTATGTGGGACTTAAAAAAATTTAAACTTTTCCAGGGGGTGAACTTTCCAGTCCCTCTAGGATTAGCAGGGGATTATGATATTTTAGTGCTTAAGCCCAATCCATGCCTACACAATGGGAACGAAGTGGATGACTGGATGGGTTTCGACTAGTGGACGAGTTGGTTCAAATCACAAGTCCGATACTTGAACATGAGTCAAGATATTGTTAATTTAAATAAATTTAAAAAGTTTAAAAAAGTTAAAACAATGAAAAACTATGAAAGAAATAGCCCGATGAGCATGAAATTATAATAACTGGAAGAGCAAATAGAGAGGGGTCGAATGAGCCAGGTTTGAATGGACTGTCTGGTTTGGGTGCCGATATATTGGCCAAAAAGCTGTAGAAGAGGGAATGCACAGGGGGGATGCGTCCCAACAGATATGGTTTATAACAATAGTTATTACGATCCCCCAAATATCAGTCCTCTAGCACCAAAAAAATGCATGTTAAAATATTTGTCAATGATATGCGCGTGCATCCATGACGGTGTGCGTCACATCCATGACGGTTTTGCGTCACATCCATGACGGTTTTGCGTCACATCCGTGACGGCGTGCGCGTGCAATGTAAAAAATTGCCCTCGTCCTTTTTCTTGAACGGGCAATAAGAAGTAGAACTTCAAAAAATCGACACCAATGTCCATCTTTGGCCCGCAGAGAGGGTTTGATTTTTGATCGCGGTAACGTAGCAAGAAACACCGCATAAAAATTGGCTCATTTGGGTTAAGAAACTTTACATCAGCCATCATATATTTCTGATGTTGCACCATCTGATAATCATCTGTTCAGGTCACTGCAAAAACTTTCTTGATGTAAATGAATATATAAATTATGAGGGTATCCAAATGGTAGTGGAAGAATTCTTCCAAAACAGAGAGTTTCTTTTCCATAGGATTAGATAAGCTGCCAGAACGCTGGCCGATAGGTTGTAAATAACAAAGGACATTATATTTTAGATTAAAAAGTGAAAAGAAAATTTGCTTTTCTTTAGAAAAAAAAAACGACAAAACCTTCCTTTACACCCGATATTTTCAGAAATCAGGATTAATGTAGTTATTCCATTGGAAATTTTATAATTTGTAACTTTCGAATGCCATTCTAGCTTTCTAATCGTGGAACACTTAGAAGCTGGAGGAGAGTAGAATTAATCCTTTCACGAAATCGAAATGGTCAGTTGATTGGCTCTCCTGCAGCCTTTCCAGAATTATTTCTAATGCTTTTTTGCTATTTGTGTAATAAATAGCCCCGATTTCTTATTCAAATGTGTTTCCTAGATTTTATTTATGTGGGATTTTATTATTTGTGTCTAAATATGAATGTATTAATAGGTACGTTTATATTTTTATCCAAAACATATATTTATTTTTGTACTATACTTACCTTAATTGTGACCTAAACATGACTTAGCGAAAAAAAAATGTTTGACCAATGAATTAAAATTTCACAGTTATTTGCATAAAAAGAATTCGAAATAACAATCCAAAAGTGATCACAAAAAAGAAAACAAATTTAATTTATACACATAATGTCTAAGCGCTGCTGATAACCGAAATGAAATATCAATGGGAATAATGCGTGACACCATACGGCATTTTACCTTCCGTTTCAACCTGACGAAATGCATTGAAAATAACCAATAGTTTCGCATTTCTTCATCGAAACAAATTCGAATTGTGAAAACTGCAAGAAGAGCCGTTGCCAAAGTGGGAGAAACAAAGGACAATCAATTGGCAAATCAATTAAACGGAAGTAATTATCCAACAAATTCCGGGTTGTTAGATGACACGATTCATTACAGTTCTTTATTTTCGTATTTCGTGATTAACATCACCTTCAACGTAAATGAGTGAGAGGGATCATAAAAGCGATAGTTGTTATTTCTAAATAGCGTATGAGAGTTTTCCGTGAGAATGATCGGATCAATGCAATCAATGATTAAGATACATAAACATGTGATATTTAGTACAGGGTGTTGCCGAATTCGACCGACGCAGGGGTGATAGTATGCAGCATGGGGATGACAAATCAACATAGAACATAAAGTGGCAAACCATGTTTAGTCGTTGAAAATCGCAATGATATTAGTTGTCGGGAGGACGATGAGCCAGACGAGGGGAGTGACCAAATGAATGCGGGGAATTGAAGTGCTAAGTTTAAAGATACCTGTACGTATGCAAATTTTTTACTTCTCCTGGAGTCGCTGGAGGGAGTAGTGGTCCCTGCGCTCCAGAATGTATGATTCATCCACAATTCTGCACAGGTTCATTTTTCAAATTAGGTGCATAACCACTTCCATGCTGCATATCCAAGAAGGTGTATTGGACGCAAAGTATCTATTGTTTGTATTCAACAATCCCCAGACCTCTATCCCTTGGTTAACTTCTTCTGGAGCTACCTGAAATTGTTTGCGTTTGAGACGCCAGTGACAACATTGGAGGATTTCACATCACTGATTCTCATCGCTTCAGCCGACATCGCCAGCACAACATTTTTTTAACGTGTACGACAATCCTGCATCTGTCGATGTCGCCACTGCTATGACTTACTGAGCCTCAATATCGAACATTTCCTGTGACAATCACTTGCGGCATTTTTAACATCAAGCTGTGATGCATTGTTCGTATCGTAAACATGATTTACGTCTATTAAATGTATTTCTTACCACTTTTTGCTTGTTTTCTTTCCACTAGACATCGCATCCTTTATAACTGTCATTTGTCGTCCCCTTGCTGCCTACTATCACCCTTCTGAATTTGTCGGTCGAATTATGAGTACATATATATGTGAATAAGTTCCGTACTTTTAATATCTTTGTAAGTTGAAAGGAAAATGCTTAAAAAATTTATGTAATTATGTATCTTAACCCAGTAGGTTATTCATGCAGTGTGGGTGGCTACAATAGCCTAGTGGTTATGGTCGTAAATTCGAGGCCAGAGTGTCGCGTGCTCGAGTCCTGATGCCACCTAAGACCCACAGTGTAGATGTCCTGATGCATGTTATATCTGTCGAGGCTCAATATCCTCCCATTTGTGTGGTAGTTAATATTAGGGGTGTGCCAGCTCATTATTGCTCAACCAGTTCTGCTCAGCCAGTTGTCGCTTGACCGTGATTGAAAATGATGAGGCCATCGCAAATACAGAAAAAAGTTTGCCCTTTATGGAAATGATCCTTTTCTCGTTTGCTTTTTGAGATAAAACTTTGTTAAATACAGAATAATTATCTTCAAAAGTTTCCTTTTGTTTGGAATACAAAATAAAAGATTTATTTGGAAAATGACTTCTAAATTTGACAGATGCCTCGAAGGTTACGTAGCTCCCTTTTCCGTTGCGAAGTATTTGTATCAACAAAAAATATGAAGTGTTATAAGAATCTCCGTTATTGAATTTTAAAAAAACAAACTATTTATAATATTTTTATTTGTATAGGAAAAAACAAAACCTCTAGCTGAAAGTAAAAATGAAAACTTATTCTAAGACAGTTAGAACGCAAGGCCACTATTAGGAAAGTGAAATCCTTGATCCTAAAAGTAAATCCGCTGAGTCAAAAATTCGTTGTATGAAAATTAGGAATGTCTTTCGGTATTGTGAAATCCTTCATAAAAATTTTAATTTAAAAATGATGTTTATTCATAAGGTCCTTCAGCTTTTACCAAAATATATTTGTTGGGGTGAAGCGAGTCAACTATTTTTTTCTGGCGGAAGGATAACTGTGTGACCCATCCACGCACGTTTTTCCCGCTTCACTCCCAAGCATTCCTTCTACGGTGTTCACTAGCTGACCGGTTGCTGTGTGCTTTTGGTTCAGATTTGCTGTGTGCTGTACTCTCGTGATCATTTTTGTGTATAAATAAATGAACTGTCCCGAGATACCTGAGTGGAAGTAATTTCACAAAAAGGACAACAAGTGGTAGAGGAGCGTGGTTAATCTGTGTGATGTGTTAGTTGACTTTGTGAACGTTTAAGCCTTTCTACCTACAATGGATAAAATAACAATTCCCGATTTAAACGGAACGAACTATTTTATTTGGGAGCTTAAGATGAAAGCTGCCCTTAGCTTAAAGAGATTAGACTCTCTAATCATAAACAAAAAACCTGAAGACCTTACCCGTAACGATGAGATTGAGTGGCAGTCAAAAAATTTAGATGCAATATCATATATTAAGTTATCGCTCGCAGATGAACAAGCGTTGCAGTTCGCGGCAGAAGACAACGCGAAAGTGCTGTAGGATAAAATTAGAGCGACTTTCATCGGCGAGGCGAAGACCGAAAAATCGACGCGGGCAATGAACTCAAGAACATCCTCATGAAAAATGGCGAAGCTGTTGGAGATTATATTGCAAGAGCGTGGTGGATTTTGACTAAGTGTCACTCCCTTGGTTTGGATCTGTCGCCGAGGGAATTGGTCTACCATACCGTTAGAGGATTAAATGGAAAATTCTACAAAGTGCGCGATATTTTATAAACTCAGACAGATAAATCTATGGAGGAAGTTCTTTAAATTTTAAGGGAAGAAGAAACAACTTTCAACCTATAAATTAAAACTCGCATGGATGGGATTAATGCTGTAGCATTTTATTCTAGGAGAAAAAATGAAAAGTAAACGAGACTTTGTTATATTTGTAGAAAATAAGGTCACCAGGCAAAGGATATTGTTACTATAGAAACAAGAAATCTCCAAGTACAAGACAAAGGAATATAGCACAAATGAACAATTCGACTAGAAACGGACACGTATTTATAGCTTTCCATCGAGAAGAAAAACTTTGTGAGACAATACCTGGATCCTGGATAGTGGTGCATCCTGTCATATAGCTAAAGAATCTGTGTTGTCTATGAATATTAGTCCAGAAGTGATGGACATTTATTTAGCCAATAAAACTCTAAGATGATGAGCCAAGGAACTGGAAACGTTTCAGCTAAAACTGTGAGTACAAAACATTGTAATTCTATTAATCTAACAATTACTGATGTCAGTTATGTTCCTCATTTAAGATGTAATTTATTGTCTGTAACATGTATGATGGATAAAGGTTGTAAGATTAAATCAGAAAATAATTGTGTATTGATATATGATAAAAATGATAAGTTAATAACTAAAGCATTTAAAAATAATGGTGGATTAGAAATTAAATTAGAACCTATGTGTAATTTTGAGTGTTATATTTCTGACCAATCTACTAATAATTATAAAATTTGGCATAACAGGTTATGTCATTTAAATTGTAAATATATGCTTAAAATGAAAGATTATATTGATATTGATAATGAAAATAATTTCACATGTGATATAAGTAAAATAACCAGAAAAACTCAGCATAGTATTGATATAAGTCAAAGCTCGCAAATTCTTGAGTTGCTCCATGCCGACCTGTGTGGTCCAATTAATATCGAATCGTATGGTGGTGCAAAATATTTTATGGTAATTGTAGATGATTTTTCTGGCATGTACTTTACTTATTTCTTAAAAAAAGTCTGAAGTGTTTGATATATTTTCTCAATTTAAAGCCAAATATGAAAATTTAACTGATAAAAGGATTAAAAAGGTAAGAACTGATAATGGGTTAGAATTTGTAAATGAACAACTAGATACTTAACTGGCTAATTCAGGAATATTTCATGAAAAAACTATTCCATACAATAGTGAATGAAATGGCAAGGTAGAAAGAGCCAACTGTGTTCGTCTAGAAAGAGCTAGATCTTTATTATATGAAAGTAAAATTTATTCCCTTTAAAATTTTGGGCTGAAGCTATTAATTGTTGTACTCAAATATCTAATGTTACACCACGAAAAGGAAAAGAAAAATCCCATTTAAAATTTGGACAGGTATGAAACTGAAATTAAATTATCTTAAAAAATTTGGCTGTGTGGCCTATTTTCTCGTTCCGAAAATGTTGAGAAATAAATTTGAAGTTCCAGGAAGACGTGGAATTATGCTAGGGTATGCTATAGAAAGGATGGGATACCGAATTTATGATATTAAAAATCAAAAAGTAATTGAGAAGAGATCAGTCAAATTCAATGAGTCTTTAAAGGTAGTAATTATTTAGGAGAGATTGAAAATGAAAGATGGGATATATTGACTCGTTTTTTGAAGTTTCTCCCGAAAGAAACGAAATTAATCAAAATACAGAGAATGGTGTATTGTCTAATTTTGATATTAATAATGTTTCTGTAGAAATTGAGAATGATAACTCAATTCTCCTTCAGACCACGTCATCACCTCAGACAGGCAAAATCCAACTCCCGGTACTTGAATTGAATGATGTACAAAATCAAATCCCTGTTAGAAGATCGGAAAGACTAAAATCTCTCTCTCTAAGCAGATGTCTGTTCATTTGGCGAATAATGTACCAAACTCTTATTTTGAGGCAAAAAATAGAGCTAATTGGCAATGGAGAATGAATTAGATTCGTTAAATAAACAGAAAGTTTGGGAAATCGTACAAAAACCTGCGATATCAAAATTAATAAAAACTAAATGGGTATATAGTTTAAAACAAGATGATGCTGGGAAATATATGAAATGCAAAGCAAGACTTGTAGCAGCTGGTTTTGATCAAATTAAAAACATAGATTATTCAGAGTAGTATTTACCAGTTGTAAATATTGAATCTTTTCGATTGTTAATTGCACTTGCAGCTAAATTAAAATTAAATGTTAATTTATTTGATGTAAAACCTGCATACTTATATGGTGATTTAGAGGAGACGGTGTATGTGTTACTCCCTCCTGGTTATGAAACAATTAATTGTAGATGATAAAGTTTGTAAATTGAAAAAGAACATTTGTGGTTTGCCACAGTCTCGTAGAAACTGGTATATGAAAATAAAGGGTGAATTAGAAAATTTTGGTTTAAAACAATTAGCTTCTGATAATTCTGTTTTTATTAAAACTGATAATCAAAGTGTTCTTATAATGTAGATGATTTAGCTATTTTGGGCAACAATGATAAAATGTATGAAAATATTGTTAGTAAGATTAAAAATGTATTTGAAGTGGTTGAAAACAAATTATTAAGTTTTTAGGCATGGACATTGAAAAATGTGAAAATGGTATTTATTTATCCTAGTGCGACTACATTAATTTATTATTAGTCAAACATAATTTAGAAAATTGTAAAAGTGTCAAAACTCTAATTGTGAAGGGGGAAGACAAAAATTTTCCCTCTACAAATGAATTTATTGATATTACCATGTATCAGGAATTAAGAGTACACAGTACCCTAAAAATTTCCTTTTTGCCGGAATTTTTTTTGTGTGCATGTTTTGGTGACCCATATCATTGAGATGCTTGCCACGAAATTTCAGATCTATTAGCCAATTAGTTTTTAAGATATTTGAAGTTTTATGAGCTATGGTTTTGGTTTCGGGTTCCTTTTAAAGCATTTTTTCACACTTAAGTTGAATTAATTAAAAATATTTTTGAGCTTTTAGTTTGAAATGGTTATTAATCCCAATTTTCATTACTAAAATCATTTCTGCTTGATTATGTTTTGAGTTTTTTGAGTTCTCATAATTAATTAATGAAGATTAATTTCATGGCCAATTTTTGCTTTAAAAATAGTTTATATAACTTAAAAGCTACATCATTAATTTTTCCTTCAGAGAAAATGCCATGGCAAATGCGTTCTGGGTTTCTGTGAGAAACAATATTTCGAAGAGATGGAATACTACTGAAAATGATGTATCTAAAAATCAGTCCTCAGCTGATTCTGCAATTAGAGTTCCGAATACAAGTATTCTGAATTCAAATGCTGCGGATAGAACTGAATTTTTCCTTGATGTATACTAAACTACATTAAACTAAACATATTGTAGTACTATATTTTAGTATATTAAAGTCGTACGACCAGAGCTAAAACTTCCTAAACTGCCTCAATTTAAAACTGAAAAAAAATTAAATTTTATGAGCAAACCTGACTATTTTTAGCTTAAGTTAGTATCATTATTATTTTGTACATAAATGTTTCGTGTTTCAAAACTTTTGTGAAATATTACGTTAAGATAAAGCTGAATAAACTGAAGTCTTAAAAAATACCATCAATATTATGCAAAAATATATTTTGAATTAAAAATATAATTTTCAGTCATATTTTTAATAAAAATAGTGTTTTAATGTAGAACATACATTGGAAAATAACATATTAAAAAATTAGAGTTTTACGGGCATTATAAGTTTTTGTTTTATGACTTTACAAACTTTAAATGCGTTTTTCTCAGACTTTTAATTTTGAAGGTATAAGTGTTTTCTATTCCCTAAGCCTTTTTCTGTTCAAGATAGAGCCTTAATTTTTTTTTGTATATACTCCCAAATGTATGTTCTATTAAAGTTAGTATGGATTTAGGGCTGTGTGTGTGTGAGAACTCTAGTTATTTTTCTAAAAAATGCTAAAGTTGATATTTAAAAAATTTCGTGTTTTTTCCAGGTTTTTCTAGAAAAATAATTGTTAAAAATCAACAAGGGAATAGATTTTCAAAACCATACTAAATATTGTTTGTAATAATCTAAGAATCATAAGTAACTTAAAAATACTAAAAAATTTTAAAAATTGAATATTTTATAAAAGTTTGCTTAAACTTCAAAAATTCCCAATTTTTTAAAATTGTAAAATAATGGCTGGTCAAACTGACATTTTGCGTACAGAATCAGCTTAATATAATAATCTAAATATAAAACATCAATTATTTTTACTGTAACTGTCTCCAAAATTTTTTTTTTTTGAAAAAGGGTACCGTGTAGTCTTAATTGGTGGTCTTTTATATGTAGCTAATAGAACTCGCCCTGATATTTCTTTTGTAACGTCTTATTTATCCCAATTTAATCATAATCCAGGGAAGAGACATTACAATTTGGCTAAACGAGTTCAAAAGGTAAAAAATTGTTTTATGAAAAAGAATTTGTGGTATTTTAAATGCTAGTTCAGATGCTAGAGGGGGAAATGCAGAAAATGGAAAATCATTTTCTGGAGGTGTAGTTTTAATTGGTAATTCATTAGTTTCATGGAAATGTCGTAAACAAAAGAGTGTTAGTTTATCAACATGTGAAGCAGTTATTTTCTATTTCTGAAATTTGTAAACATATAATTTCGACTGTAAATTTATTAACTGAATTAAACTGTAAACAATTTATAAATAATGCTGTAACTTTAAATTCAGATAGTCAAATAGCAATTCAGTGAATTGAGGGTACATGTTCTTCAAATAAATCATGGCATATGAACTTCCGTTTTCATTTTATAAAGGATTTAATTGAAGATACTGTAATTAAATTAGGATATATCCAAACAGAATTTTTAATTGCAGATTTCCTTACGAAAGCGATGGATATAGAAAAGTTGGAATATTCAAAGCAAAAAATTTCATTACTCTCTTGATTTTATGTCACTGTATTTATTGTTATATTTTATGTGTATTGTGTATGTGTCTATAATATTTGTATTGTTTGAAAAAATTTGTGTCACTCGCAGGAGGGGTATGTTGGAGTGAAGCGAGTGAACTATTTTTTCTGGCGGAAGGATAACTGCGTGACCCGCCAACGCTTCACTCCCACACATTCCTTCTACGGGTTCCCTAGCTGTGTGTGCTTTTGGGACAGACTTGCTGTGTGCCGTACTCTCTCTCGCGATCGTTTTTGTGTATAAATAAATGTGCTGTTCCGAGATATATGAGTGGGAGTAATTTCACAAAAAGAACAACAATATTGCTGAAAGAAAAACAAATTTTAGAAAATTCTATGAAAAATACCTAGCTGCTGAAAAATGGAAAACTGTGGTAACACTCAATAAGGCTTGGGTATATTTAGATAAGTTTTCTATTGTTTAACTGGCGGAAATGACTATATGAAATGGCTTCGTCAGTGTATAGAAAAATTCTCAAAGTGATTAATGATATTTTCCGAATTTGTAAAAACTTCAAACTCTGAGTAAAAAGACAAAATTAATTCTCTCTACTATCAGCAGAATATATTAGAACTAATTTTTGACGAAGAAATTCCAGTCGTATGGAATGCACATTGATAAAAATAAGCTTCATATGAACGTTTTGTCCGTATAAAGATAATTTTTATCAATAGCAGTTGACTATAGCATGTGTGACTATAGGATTTCTAAGGCCACACGTCCAAGTCAACTACCTTGGTGTGGTGTGGTAGTTAGAAGTGCGAAGTGCCAGCTCAGGTGTCATCCACATCACTTGACCATGGTTTAAAATTACGTGGTCCGTCGATAAAAAGCTGAACAGTGCGACGTTAATATTCACTCACTCACCCAAGTCAACAGCCACTTATTCAGTAAAGAAATAATTAGAAACGGGAATAAAGTGTATCTCATTGGATAAAATACCTGGAAAATCTCTTGAGGCTGATCCAATGGACTTTTGGGCTTTTGGTTTATTAAAACGAGCTTCTGAAAAACGGCATCAAAGAACACCGAACAAAAGGAATGGAGTAAACTGGCATGGCAGTACTAAGAAAAAATTAACTTTCACGGAAAATCCGAGCTAGTGCAACTGTAGCAAATCGTCCCCAAAATTTGGCATTTATACCAAGGGTGATTGATAAGTAAGGTCACCAATAGTATGAAATAAGTTTCAGACTAGGTAAAATAATAACGAGGTTTTAGAATGAAGGAAAATTAGTACCCTTACATATATGTGGGATTATGGTACAGTTCTAAGGGTATTCAATGATCACACTCGTTTTTTGCTAAAATAACGTTTAATGCCGGAAGAAATAGACAGTTCTAATCACTACCACAGACGTGTAACACACATAATAAAGTATTTACAATTCGATCAAACACCTCTGGCTCTTAACGACAGTTCTAGTGCAGTTAATGACACTTAATCTTAACGATAATGTTGAGAGTGACCTGCGCGTCTCTCTTGTAAACAACGGGTTGGTGGGTCCCTACTCGGCCACCGTTCTCGTCGCTCTTTCTTCAGCCCCGGATCATCGACCTCCGCGTCTAGCGTCCGCTCGCTGAATCCTGATCTTCACAATAATCTCAGGTACAGGGGTGTTGAGAGTGACCTACGCGTCTCTCTTGTGAACAAAGGGTTGGTGGGTCCCTACTCGGCCACCGTTCTCGTCGCTCTTTCTTCAGCCCCGGATCATCGACCTCCGCTCGCTGAATCCTGATCTTTACAATAATCTCAGGTACAGGGGTGTTGAGAGTGACCTACGTGTCTCTTGTGAACAAAGGGTTGGATCGTCCCTATTCGGCCACCGTTCTCGTCGCTCTTTCTTCAGACCCGGATCATCAACCTCCGCTTGCTGAATCCTGATTTTTACAATAATCTCAGGTACAGGGGTGTTGAGAGTGACCTACGTGTCTCTCTTGTGAACAAAGTGTTGGATGGTCCCTATCCGGCCACCGTTCTCGTCGCTCTTTCTTCAGCCCCGGATCATCGACCTCCGCTCGCTGAATCCTGATCTTCACAATAATCTCAGGTACAGGGGTGTTGAGAGTGACCTACGCGTCTCTCTTGTGAACAAAGGGTTGGTGGGTCCCTATTCGGCCACCGTTCTCGTCGCTCTTTCTTCAGCCCCGGATCATCGACCTCCGCTCGCTGAATCCTGATCTTTACAATAATCTCAGGTACAGGGGTGTTGAGAGTGACCTACGTGTCTCTTGTGAACAAAGGGTTGGATCGTCCCTATTCGGCCACCGTTCTCGTCGCTCTTTCTTCAGACCCGGATCATCAACCTCCGTTTGCTGAATCCTGATTTTTACAATAATCTCAGGTACAGGGGTGTTGAGAGTGACCTACGTGTCTCTCTTGTGAACAAAGTGTTGGATGGTCCCTATCCGGCCACCGTTCTCGTCGCTCTTTCTTCAGCCCCGGATCATCGACCTCCGCTCGCTGAATCCTGATCTTCACAATAATCTCAGGTACAGGGGTGTTGAGAGTGACCTACGCGTCTCTCTTGTGAACAAAGGGTTGGTGGGTCCCTATTCGGCCACCGTTCTCGTCGCTCTTTCTTCAGCCCCGGATCATCGACCTCCGCTCGCTGAATCCTGATCTTTACAATAATCTCAGGTACAGGGGTGTTGAGAGTGACCTACGTGTCTCTTGTGAACAAAGGGTTGGATCGTCCCTATTCGGCCACCGTTCTCGTCGCTCTTTCTTCAGACCCGGATCATCAACCTCCGCTTGCTGAATCCTGATTTTTACAATAATCTCAGGTACAGGGGTGTTGAGAGTGACCTACGTGTCTCTCTTGTGAACAAAGTGTTGGATGGTCCCTATCCGGCCACCGTTCTCGTCGCTCTTTCTTCAGCCCCGGATCATCGACCTCCGCTCGCTGAATCCTGATCTTCACAATAATCTCAGGTACAGGGGTGTTGAGAGTGACCTACGCGTCTCTCTTGTGAACAAAGGGTTGGTGGGTCCCTACTCGGCCACCGTTCTCGTCGCTCTTTCTTCAGCCCCGGATCATCGACCTCCGCTCGCTGAATCCTGATCTTTACAATAATCTCAGGTACAGGGGTGTTGAGAGTGACCTACGTGTCTCTTGTGAACAAAGGGTTGGATCGTCCCTATTCGGCCACCGTTCTCGTCGCTCTTTCTTCAGACCCGGATCATCAACCTCCGCTTGCTGAATCCTGATTTTTACAATAATCTCAGGTACAGGGGTGTTGAGAGTGACCTACGTGTCTCTCTTGTGAACAAAGTGTTGGATGGTCCCTATCCGGCCACCGTTCTCGTCGCTCTTTCTTCAGCCCCGGATCATCGACCTCCGGTCGCTGAATCCCTGATCTTCACAATAATCTCAGGTACAGGGGTGTTGAGAGTGACCTACGCGTCTCTCTTGTGAACAAAGGGTTGGTGGGTCCCTACTCGGCCACCGTTCTCGTCGCTCTTTCTTCAGCCCCGGATCATCGACCTCCGCTCGCTGAATCCTGATCTTTACAATAATCTCAGGTACAGGGGTGTTGAGAGTGACCTACGTGTCTCTTGTGAACAAAGGGTTGGATCGTCCCTATTCGGCCACCGTTCTCGTCGCGCTCTTTCTTCAGACCCGGATCATCAACCTCCGCTTGCTGAATCCTGATTTTTACAATAATCTCAGGTACAGGGGTGTTGAGAGTGACCTACGTGTCTCTCTTGTGAACAAAGTGTTGGATGGTCCCTATCCGGCCACCGTTCTCGTCGCTCTTTCTTCAGCCCCGGATCATCGACCTCCGCTCGCTGAATCCTGATCTTCACAATAATCTCAGGTACAGGGGTGTTGAGAGTGACCTACGCGTCTCTCTTGTGAACAAAGGGTTGGTGGGTCCCTACTCGGCCACCGTTCTCGTCGCTCTTTCTTCAGCCCCGGATCATCGACCTCCGCTCGCTGAATCCTGATCTTCACAATAATCTCAGGTACAGGGGTGTTGAGAGTGACCTACGCGTCTCTCTTGTGAACAAAGGGTTGGTGGGTCCCTACTCGGCCACCGTTGTCGTCGCTCTTTCTACAGCTCCAGATCATCGACCTCCGCGTCTAGAGTCCGCTCGCTGAATCATAATCTTCTTCGTGAACTCCTGGTGGCTGCCTTGACAGCGCCCTCTAAAGACCGTTCATGTTGAAATTTCATATATATATATGTATATATATATATATATATATATATATATATATATATATATATATATATATATATATATATATATATATACTGTAAACACTTTTCTCAACATAGTCACCCCTAACAGCTACATATTTATTCAAGCATTCGATCAATTTCTTCATTCCATCCATGAAGAAAGATTCTGGTTAGTTGCATATCCATTTGCACACAGATCTCTGAACTTTGGTATCCTTAATTAATCATTATGACCCAGAAGCACGATGCAATCCATGGAATATCGGCATCCTGGTTCTCCGAGTGTCAAGAAAATCAAAACTTTGATGTCAGCAACAAAGGTCATGCTCACCATCTTTTAGAATGCAAGTGGTGTGCTCTATACCAGAGGTCGCCAAAGTGGTGGTCCATGGACTACTAGTGGTCCGCGAGAAAATTTCGATGGTTCCCAGAAAAATGTGGAATATACTCATTCATCATGTTAAGTTATGTTTTAAGATGCTTTGATTGTGTTCTCAGATCACATTTTTTTATAAATATACCTAACACTTAAAAAGTCCTATTAGTGTTCCGCGGGATTTAAATTATGAATTTACTGGTCCGTGAGGTCAAAAAGTTGGTGGCTGCTGCTCTCTACGCGGAATTTTTGACTAAAGGATTGACGGTGACTTCCAACGAGTACTGTGCAGCATTATGATCACTCAAGCAACGCATCCGCGGAATCAGACCGGAAAGAAAGTCTTTCTTTTGCATCACGACAATGCAAGTCCGCATTGCAATGCGCCAGCACAGGACGTGATGGGAAAACTGAATATAACAGTGGTTCCACAACCTACTTTCAGGCCATATTTAGCACCGTCGGACTTTTGGTTGTTCCCAAAATTGAAGGAGGCGTTGAAAGGTCAACGTTTCCCAACGGATGCCGAAGGTCAGACAACCGTGCGATAATGTATAGCTATTAGTGGTGACTATGTTGAGAAAAAAGTTTACAGTATGTAAGAGTAATAAATTTCCTTCATTCTGATAACTCTGTTAGTATTTTACCTTATTAGAAACTTATTTTATACAATTGGAGACCTTACTTTTCAATCACCGCCTCGTAGATAAAAATAACCTATCAAAATCGTTTCCATAAAGTGCGAACGTCTTCCTGAAGCCCTCACGTTGCTCTCTAAAATGGAACTCTTAAAATATCACTCTTTAATTTTTTTCACCGTTTTCTGTATACCATGTAGTCGGTCAAAAACCCATGAGTGTCACTCACTTGAGATTTACACTGTTCTCATTTGTGCATTTTTTTTACTGCTTCCAAATGATGTACTAGAAATCTCATTCATTCCATTGGATCAGCGATACTCGATCTGTGGCCAACCGATCCTTTTTAAGTGATCCGGTTATAGCCATTGCTCTGAGAAATTTACTTATTTAAGAACATTGTATTAAAAATTTGGTGGAAAATTCATTGTCAAGAAATCAAATACATCAATTTTGCTTTTTGCTATTGGTGTCGAAAGGATAAGAATTGATATTATTTTTCTATTTGGAACTGTTACAGTTAGTGAGAAAACAGACAGCAGTAGAGTAGCGACCTTTTAATGGGTGTAACTAATTTTTAACTCTCTTTCATATCTTGCAAGCGAAAAATATTCGAAGAGAATATATCGTTTCAAGACGATTGGGAGGTTGAATATTTTCTAGTGAAAAACAAACATAAATCAGTAATTTGATTTGTGTCAT